>VXBR01009377.1:47395-97349 GCA_013400215.1 Cisticola juncidis | reverse complement strand
AGAGGAGAGGAGAGGAGAGGAGAGGAGAGGAGAGGAGAGGAGGAGAATGGGTGCTGGTTTGAAAGGATATAGGGTTGCTCTGAGGAAAGACTAGAGGAAAGCTAGAAATATGGGGGGGGAGGGAAGGAAAGAGGTTTTGTCTCTTCAACCCTGTTTTTTTTAAAATTGACTGAGATGATCCAGCTGTACTACAGAATAGGATGGATTCCCATTGTAATACCAGATCAACATTTAAGATCAATACTTCTCATCAGACTTAAAAAATGACTTGTTGGCAAGTTTTCCGCTATTTTTATGGCTATCTTACACCTATTTGGTTAAAGATTAAAGACTTATCTTCTGTGGGTAAATGCTCAGAAGCTTTTGTTACTGAAATGGGAAATCTGATATCTTCAAAATTAATGAATATATGAGCACAACAACTGTTTTTATGATAGCCTTGAGTAATCCTTTGCTCTCTGTATACAAATACTCTATACTCCATATATATATATGCTCTAATGCTTTCTTGTATTGCACTGGCAACGATCAGTCCATTCTTTGTATTTTCTTTCCATGCAGACCTAACTTCTTTGTTTTTACTGTTTTCAGAAATCTGCTTGCGTAGGCCGAGGCTATTTCTTTTGGGAAAGTATAGAGGGATTTATAATTGCTCGTGAAGATATTACTAATTACCTAACTTTCACATTTGGATTTGTCTGACTTTAAATTATTAGTGCTGGCTTTTTTTTTTGTGACTGTAAACGTGTTTGCAGTGAATGCTTTTTTGGTCCTTTCTCTTAAGAAATATTTTTCATTTGTATTTTATCTTTTAGAAAGCACTTTCTTAAGATTGCTACCATTTAAACTTACAAGTATAAGTATGTATTTCACAGAATAACAGTGTTTTTGTCTGTTTAAAAATGTTCATTGTTTAACTATTAATTTTTTTTGTTTCACTAAACTGGATAACCAAATGTGGATTGAATGTTCAGTCTACATAAATATCAGAATCGTCACCATGTGTTTTACATATAAGGCTTGAATTTCTTGCAAGGGAGAATTACCAAGACTTTCAGGGTAGAAAAGCTAACTTCCACTGACTTCTTTGATGCTATTGGAACACAGTGGAGTGTAGTTGTTTAAAAAAACCAAACAGCCCACCCAAAGTTCAACCCCTCCATAACTCTACAACAGTTGCATAGGTTAAATCAAATTATAGAATATTTATGGAAGATGTGTGAAATAAGTCACAGAAACTCTAAATAGGTTGTGGGAAAGGAGTGATCTGTAGCATGGCCTGCAATCATAGTTCCCAGTTAACCAGTCAGGCTGGTTAATGCAGAAGGATGGTTATATGCAGAAGCATGCAGGTGCTCTTCAGCACCACAGTAATAATTTTCTTTGTATGGAAACAAGAGTAAAGGTGGAAGAAGAAACCCTGAAAGAATAAAAGATAAAGATGGACCATACCCTATTTCATCTCATGCTACTGTAGAGCCAAGATGCTGAAAGAGAATATATTTTAAGACAGAGCTGTAGTTTTATGAAGTGTAGCTAATGTGTTTTGAAGTATTTTATGTACATTCTGTGCTACTTGATAAAAAAGCTTTAGTCCTAAGTCTTTGTACTTGTCACTCTTTTTTAAAGTTAATTCCTTTCCATCGTAGCTGATCATGGTACATATTAAAAGATTATTGTATCCATGAAAAATTCTTTAAGAATATTGTCTGAGTCAATGTGAAGGTGTACAATTTACCAGTACATGTGTAAAGAGATACATTTAAAGATAGAATGAATGAAGATTCTCTGCCTTAGAAGTTAAGGCTTCCTGAGAGATTGCCTTACTGATGATAGTGTTCTATCTAAAAGACAGAAAAAGTAGAATCAAGTATAAAAAAGAAGAATATCTATATCATACCAGCAAAGAGAGGTTTTTGCTTTAAGTTTATTTTCTAAATTCTGATTCTGTGATTTGGCTGAATGCTTGAACTCTGTCTAGAACACATTTTCTGATCTATTCTTCTTCTGTTGCTTGTCTACATGATTTAACTAACATTTTTACTACTATTACTGTTTCCAGACACTAGGGACATTGCCACATTATTTTTCCATGTGTATTTTGTGTAACAGGTTGAGCATCCTCAGCGGTCCAAAAAAGCAGTGTGGCATAAGCTGCTGTCTAAACAGAGGAAAAGAGCAGTAGTGGCCTGCTTTAGAATGGCACCATTGTATAATCTGCCAAGGTAAGAGCTATATTGTTCTGTCTTTCAAAAATGCATTAACTGTCATACAGAGCTATTTGGCCAGCTCAAAAGGGAAAAAAAATGAAAACCAGTCATTGATAAACTACTTGGTATTATAGTTTGTATATTGTATTCTTTATATGAGGTTTAATTACTTTTTTCTATCTTCTGAAAAGAATAACAAAAAATAGGATTTTCAATTTCTGATTTCAAGTTTATCCTGAACATTAAAAACTGCTATTATTTGAGCACAATCCAAAGTTATTTATTGCTGTTATATTAATATTTGTATTAAAAATATAAAAATATTTTATATTAAAAAATAAAATTCAGCAATGTGGAATTTATTTTATTTCTTTATTATTTTAAGATTTATTTAAATTTGTATTTATTATCTCCTTCGGAATAATTATTACTATTTTTAGTATCAAGTTTACAAGTTAGTGGGACATAGTTTTAAATAAAACATTTTAATGTAAATTTTCTTTTTAAATGGGTGCTTTGATAGGTTTAACCATAGAAATTTTGCTTCCCTTTTAAATTATTCCTGTAATGTCTGGACAGTTCTTCAAGCTAAATGAAATTTAAATTGACCAAATCTTCTTTTTAAAAGTTTACAGCTTTTTTTTAAAATGTTCTTTTTCAGACACCGAGCTGTCAATCTCTTTCTTCAAGGCTATGATAAATCTTGGATAGAAACAGAAGAACACTATTTTGAAGACAAACTGATAGAAGACTTAGCAGTACGTCTGGGTGAAATGGTCATAGGAATGTATTATGGGTTAATATTCAGCTCGTATAGTAATAATTATAAATCTGTGAAATAGCTGTCACTTGAGCTACCTTTACGCAAAGGTATGAGCTATAACCAAGTCATTCTGACAGCTTTGTAAAATTTACACATGATGGAGATTCCAAAATCCCCTCAGGCTGTTTGCTTCAGGGCTTCAATAACCTTTTATAAAGCTTTTTTTCTAAATTATGTGCCTTCATTCCCCTATCTCTTATCTTCTGCCCTGTGGAGAGCTGGAACAGCCTATTCCCTCCTGTTTTGCAGCTAACCTCTGTGTATTTGAGGACTACATAGTCCACATTAAAGCCCTTTAAGTCAGAAGGTTAGAATATGAAACTAGAGGAATCTAGTCTTAGATCAATCAGTTCCTTAGAAGCTGTCAGAGTCTGCTTCTTCACAGAAGAATCCCCATGTCAGGGACATGAAGATTTTTCACAGTGGTTAAGAGTTAGAGCCATGTCTTTATTCTTGTAAATAGTTACAGTGATTGTCATTTAAGTCTGGGGTCTTTGTCCCTTACAGTTGTCTCTCTGAGGAGAGACAACTCCTTTTCACAGCTTGGGCAAGAACTAGTACTAGGAACTGATTCAGTCCCTGGGAGGTCCAACAGAACAGTCTTAAATCAGTCTTTATTGGAAGGAGAGCCTGCTCTCTGCAATACAGAGAGGAAGCTAACTGTAAAATTTCTATCAGGAATAAAGCAATAATCTGCTTTACTGCTTAAAGCTTATGCTTAAAACCAGCTACCCAACTTGTTAGAGAATTTTGAAAATTAGGATCAAAACAGTGGAAGGGAAATCAGAAGCAATGAACTCAACACAGACTGTGAAGATCAGTTTTGCCAGCACACATGCAGAATTCATTTTTTGTATGAACAAGCATTGTGAAAAAACAAGAGACTTCAAAAAGCACACAAAACTCCATCTGTCTTTTAAATAAAGTTGCATCATATTCTTGCTGCCTTAGAGCATTCACTCTGAGAAGGGTGAGAGTTTGATTTTCAGCTTTGTAGAGCTGACACAGAATGCTTTGTGGACATAATGAAAGTGTGGTTTTGTTGCCGGTGAATTTTCCTCTTAGGGAAACTATACCTTGTTTTAGAAAGGAGTTAAAAGTTTGTTGAACTGTCCAGATGGAATCACAGCCTAGGCTAAGATAGCAGAACTCATGTGGAAGGGAAGAAGGGAGGAGCCTTGGGCTCTCTGGTGTATTCTTGAAGGGTTGTCTGAAATTTCTGGACTGTTCATGTATTAAATAGGAAAACTAATCAATCCAGGACCCAGAAACTAAAGGCAAGATTCCTGTCCCTTAACTCTCTGTAGTTAGTACACTACAACATTTTATGTCATAGTGAGTTCTTTCTCTATGCTGAGAACCTTAACCATTCTTTTCTGCAAAGTAAAAATAATTTAAAGGAAAAAATACAATGACGGCTACTTTCTTCCTGACTTTGCCAGATCCTGGTAGTTTACAGACTGGTGGTAAGAGGTTTTCTGGGATGTGGGAACTGATCATTTCCATCACATAAAAGCAGAGAACTGAACTAACACTTGCACTTTTGTTCCCTGAATCTGCTCTCCTTAAGTCTGTTATACAAAAGTGATACTCCTTCTCCCACTTGTGAAATTAAAGGAGAAAAGTATACACTTGTGCTCTTTTTGAGGAGCTTAATTGTACTGATTCTTAATTCTGATTCCACAAATCAAGCCTCTCGGGGAACTAGATTTTTGATGTTTGATGTTGCCATCATAAGGTATTCAACACTTATTATTAATTATAAAAATGCTTCTGCTTAAATAAACAGGTAATATGAACACTTAAGCTTATTTGACATTATTGTTGGTTTATTGGCAGATGTTAGTGGACATAACTTGTAAGAACAATATGTTTGATACGTATGATTATATAAAACAATAATAAAATTAGATTATACAAAATAATATTTTTAAGTCTTCAAGATTTCAAAATAGCAGCTAAAGCTTACCCAACCTATTTGTTTTACCCTCTTATGTTACATTCAGGTAAAGCTTTTTGTTTTTACACTTAAATAATTATAGGGCAAGTGTCTCAAGACACTGAAAATTAGGCATACTTATTTCCCAGAAATGTCAAAAAATCATTGATTCTTCTGTTCATACTGTGCATAATAATGAGTTCTAGTTAACTCAGTCACTGGTGAATTTGATCCTTGATTTAATTTCAGTAAATCTATGTAAACTAGTCACACATTAACACAACTTCTGCCCTTTTGTTTCATCATTTTTTATAGCATTAGGGAGATATTCTGGTTGATAACATTATGAAGTACAGAATACTTCCAGTTAATTAAAGGGAAAGGTCAGCATTCTAAATGAGATTGAAATAAAGAGTAGGGGAAGACATTCATAATTGTTTTGGTCTTGTTATTGATACTGTAAATACTACCACATACTGAAAAATGTGAAATGAACCTTGTATGGCCATCATGGAGTGGCATATGAAACAACCATTGTGCATAGATGTCAACTGAAGGGAATTCTCAGCTGCAGCCAGTCATGTTTGGCACAGCTGTTTGGGAAAGGTGGACTTCACAGGCCCAGAGAAATAGTAGTATTCATAGGTGTCTGTAAGCATTCCCCCAGAAATCTATTTGGTATGCAAAATTTGTTTTCTTAATAGACAACAATCCATTTTCCTTGTATCTCTGAAGTGGCTGATTCATCCTTATTGCTTAACAGATAACATATGGGAACATAATAATGTATTACTCGTGCTGTCTTATCAATGCATGGAATTATTTTTATCTGTATTTTGGTGTGTAGTGCCAGCTGAAAACAAGGAGGAAGAGTGGGCATATTTTGTGCACCCAACTTTCTTTGGGCTACCAGATTCTTCATAGAAAAAAGTGTCTTGATGAAGCAATTTTGTTAATAACTTGGAAGGCAAAGCTTACTTTCTGAGAAGTATTTTGGCAAATGATAAGAAGTCAGAGGACAGATTTTTACAGATGGTTTTCAGAACACTGCTTTTGTCATTGTTGTTACAATATTTAGGACTACAGCTCTCTTTCACAGAAATCCAATTAAAGCTGTCTAAAACTGAAAGCAAAATAATCACATGAAAAAAGAAACCCCTTTTTGCATTTATATATATTATTGAATCATATCTAATATTTTTTGTACATTATTGATTTGCCATCTCCTAAACTTCTACATCCTGCCAATATTACTATTGTTAGTAGATAGAGCTCCTTGTGTCCAAAACTGTTGGTAAGCTTCAGGTTTGGATTTCTTCTCCCGTTTCAAGTCTATGTTAGGTGTAATGTTCACTGAGAAATGGGATTCTCATTTTTATCTGATGAAGCTGGTTAACATAGCAATAGACAGTAGAATAGTAAATGATGGCATCTGGTTACCACTGAATAACAGACTAAATGATTGAAGTTATTTTCAGAATGTAGGAAAGCGTGTTGATTTTTACGTGGAGAGGAAATCTAAAGATTTGCAAGTGGTGTCATCTTTGTAGGTCTTCATGGCCATAAACAGCTTTGATGTTCAGTTTTTTCATATTTTGCTTGAAAGTTGCTTCCTCCTGGTTGTCCAAATCAAAATTACATATGTTAATATTTAATGTTTAGTAAATTGCACAGAGTAAAACATTGTTTACTATAGATAATTGAATATACTTTTGATTTTTTTTTCTCTAAAGAAACCTGGAGAGGAACCACCAGAAGAAGACGAAAGCCTTAAAAGAGTTGATCCTTTGCATCAACTTATTCTTCTATTCAGTCGAACAGCCTTGACTGAAAAATGGTAGGGATGGTGTGAGAGACTACAGAGTGTGTGCAGATTTTCAGATTACTCCTGTGTTTGAAGTCATATATGTCTCTTTTCAAGTGAGATTGCATAAGCTAGGCCAAAACGTGCGTATGAACACACGGTGAGTTTGAGTTACACTCAAACCTCTTTAGCTTGTGGTATGTAAAGAGATTTTAACATGACTTTTTCATAGTTATGGGTGCTATGTTCAAGGCTCACTACTACTCTGTCTTCTGTCTATGTTCCTTTTTGACAGTTACATTCTGAATATTAAATACATTCTAAGTATAATTAAAAACTAACTATATTCACTTTACTGGAAGGTGTTTATGAATTTCTGAATACTGTGTTTGTAGCTGGCTTTAATTTTCCATTTGTATAAGTTAATGAAGTATTAATTTCCCAAAAATACTTTTATTTATGAGCATAGAAATTATTCAAAAATATTTTTAAGTTGTTCAAAAATATTTTCGCACTTCAATTCTACTGTAATGGCTCTAATCTTCCTCATTTTACCTTTCCTCTCTCTATTAACCAGCAAATTAGAGGAAGATTTCCTGTATATGGCTTATGCTGACATTATGGCAAAGGTAATTTGTTTGATACCTATTGCTTATTTTGTGTTTTAATGAAGTTAGTGAAGAAGATCAAGAGAATAATTTGTAAAGTGTTATCAGTAAATTGTGAGTTATCAGCAAATGTTTTCTTTCTACATGGTATCAGAGCTGCCATGATGAAGAAGATGATGATGGTGAAGAAGAAGTGAAGAGTTTTGAAGTAAGATTATGCTTATTTTGTTTTTCTTGTCATTTTAGACATTATTTCATAGCTTCCAGCTGACATTTATGTTTTTTGGTTCATGGCTTACTGCAGCTTATTATGCCACTGAACTGCATGTCACAAGCTGGATATGGCAGATATGAGTCCCCAGATTAATATTAGTGAAACAAAAACTCGCATGGTATTACATAATATAAGATGAAATAGAGAACAACTCAGTGGATCTTACATATTTGTCTCATTTAACTTTAACTTTTTAGGTAGGTATTACAGACAGCAACTTATTCTAGATGTCTGATAATAACAGACTGTGTCTTTTAAATTATTCTGCCCAACCTTTAGTTTGGACTTTTAAAATACTATAATACTACTTTTTGCAGTAGTCATTTACATTCAGTACCAGTAATTCATACAGCAGTTTTATGTTCACATGTATATTAGTTCTTCTTAATAAAATGTGAACTTCTGTTCATCGGTACTGCTAAGATTTTTTGCTTGTGTTCAGAATAGGAAATCTGTTTTTATTGCTATTTAATGTTTTTAATGATCATCACTGTTTAAGGATAAAACACAAGCTGATTACAAGTGTAAGAGTTGTCATGTGCTTGCTCTGGGATCTGGCTCTCTTTTTCCATTAATAAAATGAAGTTTGCAAGAAATTTGTTTCTTCTGAGGGACACTGAGCTCTTTAATAGTCTTAATATTTTAATGTGTTTGGGCATATTATGATTATAACATTAAAAGGTGTCTTGTTTCTTTCAAATCAATTAGTACTTAAATTTCATCTCTCTACTACAACACAGAAACATGAAATAAACATTTTATTATTTCTTAAAAAATTCTAAATATACTGATTTGCTGTAAAACTATCTGTGCTGTTCTGATTGTTGAGGAGTCATTTGAGTCATGTTTACTTTAACTCTATTGTTTTATAGACATAGAATGTTCTGTGTGTTTTCTACATGATGCTGCATGATAAAGCACTGAATTATATAACTACATATTCCCTATTTGACTGTATGAAGAAAGCCGAAAGAATATCAATACTAAATTCTTTTCAATCATTCAAAAGTCCAGTTGAGTTACAAGTAATATACTCAATATATAAATTTTTGTTTCGTGGTAAATATGTCAGTATGAACCCAAATTTCAGTGGGTTTTTCTGATTTTTTTTTCCTTTGGGAATGCAGTATATGACTTACCATTGACAAAGAATATTCATTCCTATAGGCTTTTATCAGCTTGTACATGCTTGTTAGATATCAGAAGCCATATGCTTATAGATATGAAAACAGTTAAATAGGAAGTCATTGAGGTGTATGAAAACATTTATCAATAAGGAATGTTTTATTCCTCCTCACCTAAATTATAATGGGTTCTTTGTTCAGCATTCAATTTTTTGTCTTGAGAAAGGATCCTATTCATTTGTTTCTTCTTACTATTTTTACTGTAGCTGTGAAACTTATGTTTAAATAATGTATTTATATGTTCAAAAGACAATTTTGTGTATGTATTTGGTCAGTCACCTGCAGAAAAAAATTTTGGACTTCTTTTTCTTATTACTATTTCGCTTCTTGTCCTTGCCCTTCCTTAAGGTGACAGGATCACAACGCAGCAAGGTAAAACAAAAAATATGTGTGTATTTGTCTGGGTCTAATTTTGTGATTTTTCAGGCCCAACATCTTGGATGAGTTCAACTAAAGGGTCTTGAAATCATTTTTAACATTTCAGTTCCAGCATGACATCTCTACCAAACCCTTTTTGTGCTCAAGCTCTTTAAAGATTCCAGGAATTATTTGTGCGGAATATGCCATGTAAAACTGTGATACCGTTTTGGGGAAAACAGAGTGTCGTTTGGCTTGTTCATGTTGTTTTGCTGTTCACGCCTTTTGTGCATCAGTTATCTTCTTTCTGGTTAGAGCTTAATTTGAATTATTAAGAAAACCTATATGGTTATTAAGGGAAAGTAGTTGAACTTTTCTTCTGTATCTTAGCAGACACACATTTCTGATATAGCGGTAGAATTCAGTTTCCAATATTTGTCACAGAGAGAGCATCAATCATAGTTCATGTCTGATTCAGATCCTTTGGAACTGAGTCAGCCTTCATCATTATAGTATTTGACAGAAACTCCTTAGATACTCCTTACCTTCAATGATACCTGGTTCTTCCATGTTTTCTCCAGGAACATAGAGGCAATTGCTCTGAAACTTCAGTGTTAATTTTTTATTGGCTCAGTTTCTTACACAGCCTTTTGTGTCTCATCATAAAGGCCTCACCATTTGTTTCTGAGAGGTGTCCCATGGCTATACAGCAGAGTACCTGCCTGCTTCATGCAGGCAGAGGTCTCTGTTCACACGGTTGGCTCAGGCCCCTTGCTGGTAGCTCTGCAAGGCTCATAGTCTGGGAGAAGGTATAGTGTGTGGAGTAGCCAATTTTTGGTTCTGAGGTGTTTAAATACAGTTATTTGTGCTGTAGCTAATGACAGCTAGAGTAAGAAAACATGACTTGCTTGAGATTTGAAATGCACAGGTTTAGCTAATGGTCAGACTTCAGCCAGTAACTTCAAATTTCATTTCCTGTGGCAATGTAGGGAAACAATTGTAACCTTCTCCATGGCATAGAGCAAGGTGATTTTGGTATTTTATTTGCCAACCTTCTATTAACATTCAGACCACCATAAAAAGATATCCCCATGCATCTGTGGGGAGAGAAGATGTATTTGGGGATCAACTGTACTCTTACTCTAAAAATTTGCACAGGTCTGTTTGACCTTCATATGATAAAGACATTATCCTGGAAGACAAATGTGCTCACAAAAAGTTATTTAAAAGGTATTGTAATTGCTACAAACACAAAGTGTGTATTAAAAAAACCCAAAGAAAATATATAAGCAGTCTAATAATATAATTTCTTCTTTTTGATTCCAATATTTCAGGTATTCAAATACTACATAGCTGTCAGTCTGCTTACCTGGTTACCATACACTGAATTTTATATGCTTCATAGAAAAGTTTTTCTTGCTGACTGTGAAGTACCTTAAAAGGGAAAAAAAAAAGCACAAGAAGAAATAACCCTTGCTTCCTTCACACATGGCATTAAACGGTCGTGCAGATGTGAAACTGTACATACCAGCTGCGTGTGTGCTTGTGTGTGCATTTGTGTGTTTCTGTCTGGTGATCAAACTTCAATGTTGAAGGCAATTCTTTTATTCTGTCCTGTGTGTGCATGCAAAGAGTGACTGTCCAAGTTGTATGGGGATAAAAATCTGTTGATCCTCTAGACTTTAAAAATGTGTGGTGTTTGAAGTCTTGAATCCTTTCACAGTCAGAGCAATGGAGACATTTGGGCAAGCTCAGAATGTGATGAAAATGCCGAGTATATTTTATTGACAGTTTTCTTGCCCATATCTTGTGCTCTGTAGACTCAGTTTTGTGCAATTAATCTGAGTTGGGTTAATAGTGTGAACAATAAGGAGGTGACAATAATGTTCTCTGTATGTTAGTATGTTCCTGTCAGCATTTACCTGCTAGTATTTGGCCTGAGTTATTACAGTTGTCTTTGCCCCTTCCCCTTTGTCTCTACGTTAACTTTTTGTCATATTGAACAGATGCTCAATTGACTCCCTGTAAAGTTGGAGTCACTTTCTCCTTTGATTCTATCTGATAGGAAATTCTTTCAAATCAAACTGTTCCACTTGCTGAATGCAAATATTTTTCTGTATTTGAGTCACTCCTACATATTAATGTGTGCTAAATATGTGTAGGATGGGAACTCAAAGAAAGGGTGAAAATTTAGCTCAATTTTTAAACTCATTTGTATTAAATTGTTTTAAACTGGCTCTTCATAGGAAGAAAAGAATTGGGGGAAATAGAACTTCCTATGTCAGTTCTTTTCATTCCTGTTACTGGTAGAAACTTTGTTGATAGACTTCTGTATTGGCAAATTTTTTGTCAAAATGATATATTGTCCTGTCACTTACTTCAGACAAAAATTTTCAAGTTTTTGTACATACAAATAATGCAACCTCAGAAGGCTCCAGCCCTTTGAAGATGGTTGCCTTTATCTCCTACTGTCACAAATTTGTAATAAATCACTGTGTCCATATACCACACATTTACAATAAGCAACTATTTGTTATATGAATTAAGCTCATACTTCATATTCAATTTATGAATTCTAAGAAAGTTAGCTTCCCAATCACTATGTAAAAATGTGTTTTTCATAAGTTTTTTCTACATGCAATGGATTATATGGAACCAATACATGGTTTCACTCTCTACACTACAGAATACATTATTTATTCATAGAATAGTTTGGGTTGGAAAGGACCTTTAGAGGTCCTTGAATCCAAACCCCTTGCAACAAGCAGTGATGCTTTAGTGATGAAATCCAAAAGGAGTGTTTTAGAAAAAATTCTATTTTTTATATAGACCAGAAACCAGCATATCTTGAACTTAAAGGATTAAAGTATATATAAAGATGTATATATAAAAAGATACTGAAGGATTATGCATAAATACTTGATATTTTAATTACATAGCTTATACTTACGCATGCTTGACATTGACATGAACAGACATTTTGCCAGTGTAAGACCTGCCTAATAGGATTTATTCTCTGGACTAAGCAGAAGTCTTGAAAAGTACAAAATATGAAGACAAATCAAAGGAGAAGTAGTCATCTTCTAATAGCTGAGTTGAAAGAAATTTTTGTTCTTTACATCTTTTTGGTTATTCTCTTTAACTTAATTTCATGATTTCACATAAAAAAAACAAAGAAAGAAAAAAGAATGGTCTATAAAAGTAGGATCTTATGCCGGCAGTCTGTATTTTAGAGCTTAGTGGTGGCAGCAAACAAACCTCTCCATATGTCCTAGCTCCAAGGGAGACTCTAAGAATCAGTCTCTGTATGAATTACAAGAAAATTTAAGAATTTCAGTGAGACACTTGTCAGTTAAAGCTTCTCCTTTGTTTTAGCAAGTTTGTTACCTACAAATTCCAGCTAAAACTTGTGATTTTGCCCAATTTATTTTGACATATGATTGCTCATAATTATTTAAAACTCAAAAACCAGAATGAAATAGAAAATATTTGTGTCTGTGCTTTCAGAGTATGATTCAAAAGTTTCCCTGGTTTGGTAGGTTGCTGGAAAAAGTCTATAATATGAGAACACATGTATGTACATTTATAAGTGGTCAACTATTTCCTAAATGAGTGGAAAACATCCAAGATAGGATAGATTTGTTCTTCACTGATGATTGATTTTGTTTTGCGGTGCAAGGGTTTTTTGTTTATTTGTCGTTGTTTTTTGTTTCCTTGTTGGTTTTCTTTTAAATCTGTTCGGTTTTTTAAAATGAAGGTTTTTTAAAGTGAAGTATTTTTGCTATTGTTGTGATGGTTTGGTGAATGACACAAAGCTCAAATCATTGGCTACTACTTTGGTAGTTTTCTTGCAACTGGCAAGAAGCTGGATAAATTGCAAAAAGCTGAAACTGGTAGCATAGATAACTGTGTAAACAATAAGCACATCTTAGAGAAATGGGGATAACTTTATCAACTTAGTATATTTCTTAGGCAATGGGTGGCCCACTTTATGCAAGTGCTGCCATCACATATGTATTTATACATATGCATTGACTTGGCACGGAGAAAGCAGCAGTGAAGATGCATTGTGAAGCTGAAGAAGGAACCATGACCTTTGTGGATTATCATCGAAGAATGGTTGCTTTTAAAAGAAATGCTTGTGGTGTTTTTGTTGGTGGATTTTTTTTTTTGTTTTTTTTGTGGTTTTCTTTTTTTGATCTCTTTTGTTATTATCCTAGACATTTTGATTTCTATAGGAAATGCCACTTCTCTCATTTTAAGCTGTTTGGCAATGCTTCTTCCTACCATTCTTCTTTACTGCCATTGCAAGAAGTTAGTGTCTAGATTATGCAGATACATCCTGTAAGCATTCTTATAAATCTTTGATATTCTTATCAAAAAATATTGTACAATGAAAGTAGTATGGCTGGTGTTAGGCTTGTGAATAGTAAATTTTGCCATGAAAGAAAGACAAAAGGGTGTTTGGCCAAAAATTATCTAGGAATAGGAAATAGTGAAAAGAAAAGCTGATCAATTTTCAGTGGCTTCTGAAGCAAATGACAATATTTTATTGTAGCTATACTGAACCTGTGGTATCGTGGTGTGTGTGTGTGTGGTGTGTGTGTGTGTGTGTGTATGTTTCTGTTTTGTTTTTGTTGAACTCCCAGGAAGAGGTTTAAACATGAAGGCAAAATTTTCAAACCCCTAGCATGGCTAAATACAAAGCAACGCTGCCATTTTTTTTTTTCCTTTTTGTGCCTCCATCTAGATCTGTCACATAATTTTAAGCAAAAAGAAAGATACATAACCACAGGAGAGCTAATAGTGTGAAAAAAAAACCCTGATGAATTTTGTTTCCGCAGCACGATATTATCAAAGATTTAAGAAACAAATTTGCCAGCCTCGGCGAGAACTCTCTGGTAACAGCATAAATGTCTGTGTTGGTTTGCTTTTGAGTTAAAGGTTTCTTTTTCATTCATTTGAACATATTTCTCTTTTTTACCTCTTCTTTTTTAATTTAATACTCATACCCTCAATTTAGCAAGCCTTCATTTTTTAAACCTCTTCCATCTTCCAATGTATTTTTTCCGTACCTTGGATGGAAAGTTTATGGCAGCAAAGCTGTCATTCTGGCTACTTCTGCTGCAGCTGTTCCTGCTTTTAGGTCATACATGTTTTGGGCGTTGTGTTTTTGGACATGATACTAACTGGTTGTGTCATGTTCCTTTTGAGTAAGCTTTTTACCACGCCATCTGATGGACTCACTGTCATAGGGCTCTATGCAACTTCCATTTTGCAACTTATACTGCTTAGTCATCCTCAATTCTCCAGCAAACTTCAATTAACCTGATGAAAGTTGAAACTCATCTGGAATTAACTGTGCCTTTATGTTTGCTCTTTATGCTCTTTATGTTTTTGGTAGTAGTTTAAATTACAAAAAAAAACCAACCTTCACCATTGCTCAAGCAACGCCATGCAGTATTGTTTGTTGCCGCTAGAGAATACAAAATATAAAAGCACAGTGTATTCTATCAAATAATCTGCTAGTAGGGGGGCAATCTATAATGTAATATAACGATATGTTTTGAAAAAAAATCTGAGATACTTCTTTTACTCTTATGTTCAGCAACGACTTGCAACTCAAGAGCCACATACTGAGCAGTATGAAGTTATGGTCACACTATAGAAGATTATTAAGAGTATGAACTGTTGCACAAAAACACAGCACAAAAGTGCAAGTTTGATACATGCAGTATATATAATGAACATGGGCTTTGAACTAACATAATGATTCACAATTGAGATGACTCTTTCCAGATAAACTGCTAAAAGCATTTTAAAGAAAAATACCAAGTGGAGATTATTACTTGAACCTGTTAATGATTTGTTCAATAGCATCGTATGTATTAAAATGGTTCATGATGTTGCCATAGAGCCCATATACTGAGAAAACCAGGAACCTTTGGAGGATTGATAGTAACTCAAATCTCATGTTAAATGACTGCAATTTTTATTCAGGAAAAAGAAATGGAAAAGCAAAAACTTCTGTATCAACAAGCCAGACTGCATGATCGAGGTGCTGCTGAGATGGTCCTGCAGACAATCAGTGCAAGTAAAGGTAAGGTTTTGGTGTGTAGATTTATTTTAAAATCCTATTTCTAATGAACTTTGAAGTGATTTTATTTCTTATTGGGCAAAACAGGCAGATGTTTGGCCTTAAGGTTTGCTCTCAAAATTTCAGAATTTTTGACAGCTAATCCAGAAAATATAATGAGTAATTTTTATGAGATTATTGTTTCTTTTGTAGTTGTTATTAGTTTTTCTAGTGTTAATTTTGAGGATGTGTGAAGTACTTCATAGCTTTAGCAGCACTGAATGAAAAAGTGGCCCTCAAATTCTGTAATGTGTACATTTGTGAAGTAGGTGTGGACTTCAATACTTTTGTTATTTCCCATTCTCCAAATATCTGCTTTATTGATGTACTTTGATACAACATTTCTGAAATTAAAATTATGATTTTTTTTCCCTTAGAAACCATCCTATTCTAAGGTTTTATGCTTTCATTTTTTTCATTTGTGATTCGTTTCCACAATAGTGATGTTCTAATAATTCCTGATTACAAATTTTGTTTACTGTAGTTAAATGCTTGGGTCACTGTTATTTTCTGAAGAAACCAGAAGAAAACATGCAGATTTTCATGCATTGGGAACACATTGTTAAATTTGAAAGCTAGCTTATCATTGCAAGCCCAGCTTAAAGCGACTGTTGGATGCTCTAGTGATTGAAACATGATTTATATTCACTGAACTCAGTTATTCCTGCCTTATATCTTGCTTATTCTGTGTATTTTGTATGCCTTACACCATGTCTGTAGGCACTCATGAAGAAATTAAGGAAAAATAGGTCAATCTTGCATTTCATTGAATGGATAAATTAATAATAAAACATTCTTAATTTTATATATATGATCCAAAAAATTTATTTTAAAATGTTTTTTTAAAATGGTTTTTTAAGGTGAGATGGGGCCAATGGTTGCAGCTACCCTAAAGCTAGGAATCGCCATCTTAAATGGAGGAAATTCTACTGTTCAACAGGTAAGGTACAAGTTTTTTCTACCCATTCTAACCAGTAAAGGTCTTTATACCATGGTCATTATTACTGTAGTTGCACATTACATACTGTGACTATTTGTCACACACTGTTTATCCCCTTACTCTTTCTTTCAGAGTAAATAGTTTACAAAAGTGCCTTTTTTTGGTGGGTATTTGTTATTTGTTCACAAGGCTAAAAGAGATCTGTTTTACACTTCAGGTGTAAGGGGGAAATTTTATGTTACGTCATTTACTTCTGTAGGAATTCTTTGGGAAGGAGGGCTTTCTTGAGAGATTGCCATTGTCCTATAGCCAGCAGAGCAACATTGCTGACCCCAGTCTTCACCAAAAAGAATGATACACAACTTCAGAAGTCCTTAGCTTATGTAATGGAGACTCTTGCCGATAAAAGCAGAGAAAATTGTGAATAATTAATTTATCATAGGATAATTTGGTGCCCAGTGGACAAGTCTGATACATTAAAAGAATCCTGCACTGCTGAAGTGAAGAAGCTGACAATAGGGAATGTTCAGTGTTCTGTACTAGTTGAAGATTCCTGTGTTGAGAGGGGTTTATACCTGCCTTTACTGAATTGCTTTAGTACAGTTTGAATGCAGACAACTGAACAATTAAGATCCCAAGTGAAGCAGCTGAATGCAACCAATATAATGTTCTTTTCAGGAGCTGGCATTGCCAGGAATTGATATGAAGGACAAGTAGTGCAGAAATTATTTGCTTGAACCACTGCCAGTTCTTTGTGATGTCATGATATTAAATTAGGAAAATCATGAAATTTGTAATCCTACAATATATTTCTAAAATAGATTTAAAAATCTCAACAAATCAAAATGCAGGAAACACTTCGTATTTTTACATTGATAGAAATACTACTAGTTTAAATTATATACTCATTAAAAATCAGTAATACAGTTAAAATTCTTGTTTTAGTTGTCTCATTTCTACCTGTTGTTTCTGGTGTTATGCTCAACTTTGCAATTTTTCTTTAGGTCCTAAGATCAACTCTTTAGTCTTCCTTGAAAAGAATGGTATGGGTGGGAGGAGAGGAGCAGTAGTGGTTCTGAAAAGTCATTATCATCCTCCTCCTCTGGAGTTCTTTGCTTTTATTGGTATAATGTTGTTGATTGGGGTATTCTTTTTCTGTAATCCTGAGTCTACTTGGGTTTACACTGATACATTTGGCTAAAGCTGCCTGCTCATGTGCTTTCCATTTTGGAGGTTACTTATCATCCACTTTTCCTAGCATTTTTGCAAAAACAATTTCAATTCATTCACAACATGAATTCTTGTAGCTTTCCTACTGAGGGAAGGTCCTACTGACCTTTAGCATTGTGGATTTTCTTTACAACTGAGAGTATCAGTATCATCCTATATCTTTACTCAACAACACATTGCATTCTAGAACCACAGTTCACTCAATAATTTCTTGGTACTGTAATCTGTTTTCAGATAGTTACTACACATTATAATAGAGCTAAATGAAATTTCAAAATATGCCTTAATTACTACAAACACGCTGTTGCAGCTAAAATAATTTAAACCAAACTGAGGTTATGAAAAGCTCCATCTGGAGTTGAAACAATAGTGTCAAAACAAATTTTTAGCCTAGTAGTGGCAAAATTGCATTTGTATTAAACACTACATTCTTCTGGCTGTGTTGACTGTAGTTACTATCTTTATTTTTGATGCCTCAGGAAGGCACCAAAATGTATGACCTTTTCTATAAAGTACATGAGCACTAAATGTTCTTTTTGGTTTTGATATCTGGATTTTTCTCTGCAGGGCTCTTAAATATTAGAGGTATTTCCAAACACCATCATCACTAATAGTATTGAATCCATATAGTCTCAAGTTACCTAGGTTATCACATAATATGAATATTAATTCTCTGCTAAATTATTTGTGTTTACTGCAGAAAATGCTTGACTACCTCAAGGATAAAAAGGATGTGGGGTTCTTTCAGAGTCTTGCTGGTCTTATGCAGTCCTGTAGGTAAGAAAGTATCGACTTGAAAAATTTTCTATTTTGCATTTCTCTTTTTATTCCATGGGATTTGTAGTGCTGGAGTTATCCTCTGCGTAGTTCTTGCAAACAGCACTTGGGGATTGTAATGTGCCACATTTGGATTAAAGGACAGGGTGGTCCTCGTGGTGTAAAAATCCTTGTGATGTGGATCTGCCTTTGTAAGGAAGCTCTTTTCAAAAGTATTTACAAAATTTGATTCTACCTGAGATATGGCAGAAACCTACTCCAGAGTTAGGAACATTCCTTAGAGGTGAATCCTTAACTCTGGAGGTATCCAGTAGTCCTGCAGAGATCAGGTTAAGTAATCATAAAGTAATCATAAAGATTTTGGGAAAACCCAGCTTTGTTAGAATTATTTATAGGACTTCTTAGAAGTCAGTTAAAGAAATGGAATATCTAATTCCATATTAAATTGATGAATTTTAACAAATTGAGGTGATACTATGACTTTTTTGTCTGTTCATGCTTAGTTATGATTTATATTGATTTAATATGTAAGTGTATGTGTTTAAATGTTTTATAGGTAATTTCTAGAGAATAAACCCTATCAGTAAATGATGTGTTAATAAACATAGGACTAAAAGGGGCTCCCTGATCAAGTGATTCAGTCTTGTTATGTCCTGGGTATCATGTTATGTATTCTTTTTTCTTAATTATGTATTCTTTTTTCGTAATGCTGTCTGTGGCCAAGTTTCATTTTGAAATCAGTGAGGTTTCTTGTCAGCAGAGGTGCTGTCGTAGTTCTACGCTCATCTGACTTTTATAACTATTTTTCTCATGAACACAAGTTATCCCTGGCCAGCTGACATGCAAAGACCTGAAAGGCAAAACCTAACAGGTTGACAAATGAAGTATGTGAGGTATATGTTCCTGAGATCTAGGTAGTTGAAGACATATTCCCTTTTGGCAGCTTCAGTTTTTCAGAAAATGGAAAGAGATAAACTCCAAGTGGACCCAATAATGACAGTTTCTTAATGGACCTTGCTGCTTGATATGAGCTGGGTTATAATAAAAAGTAGTCAATAACTTGGCTTCTTTATAGCATCTAAAATGAGTATGTATATCATAAATGCATTCATTCCCCTGTTTTTGGTCAGTCATACAGAGCTGAATTCTATAATCACTTTCAGGGCAAAAGCAGATTAAGGCTGTTGAGCTGAGGTTTGTAATCTCTTAACAGACACATATATCAAACCACTCAGATGTATCTTTTTAATACCAGTATGCTTGTAAACTTCAATGAAATCACACATCCTTTTCAACTTCCATGAAATTACATATTGCATATATTTAAATTAATCACAGAACAAATGTAATTTTTCTCACTGCAGTGTTCTTGACCTAAATGCGTTTGAACGTCAGAACAAAGCAGAAGGCCTTGGCATGGTGACTGAAGAGGGATCAGGTACTATTGATTCAACAGCAATTTATCCATGATCTTGTTTAAGTTCTGCAGAAGCAAGCTAAATTTGAAAGAACCCAGGGGAGGTTTAGGTTATGTGTAAGAATCAGGTTCTTCAACCAGAGAACTCTGGATGGGCACTGGAACAGGCTCTCCAGGGAAATGATCACAGCACCAGCCTGACAGAGTCCAAGCAGTGTTTGGACAATGCTCTCAGAGACATGGTGGACCTTTGGGGTGTCCCACATGGGGCCAGGATTTAGAATTTGAAGATGCATATGAGTCTCTTCCAACTCAGGACAGTCTATGATTCCATGAACTCTGTAATATATATCTAGAGGCTGAAGCTAAAACAGATTTCCTAAAAGTGATTTATAATTAATTGACACACCTAAGCCCGTTCTTGTCAACAGTAAATCATTAGCATGTGTTGAATTTCAGAATAGTCTCAGAAGATTCTTTCTCATCATTTTGAAGAAGTGAAGACATTACATGTAAAATTGAAAACATATTCCGTTTACGAACAGCAGTGTTTATGCATGTAAAACATTTCAGAAGTCCCCAACCAGTTTCAGCATAAAATGAAATTGAAAGTTCCCACCTGATTTCTTAAACGGAAAACTACACCACTTACTAAAGCCATAAATTAAACATAAGAGGTTGAGGGAAATCTGTCTACTCTGTGGAAAATGGTCTGGGAAAGCTTTCTCTTTGAAATCCTTTTTTTTTTATTTGTCTTTGGGGAAATACTGCAAAAATTTCACTCTGTTTTTGACTTTGAACCGATTTGGCTTTCCACCCTTGGTGTTGTTAGTTCATTGTCAATTTTTTTCTTCTGTTTGATAGTAAGTTCTGTTACTCCCTTACTGTGGTTGTCCGGATACATTAAGTTCATTCTTACATGCTCAATAGAGCTACCAAAGCACATTTTCTTCCCTTATCTTGAGAATTTTTTACAGTGCATTTTATGTTTAAATCCTACAGTGACCTAACCTTTTAACATGTTTTTATCTTAAAAGCAAGGTAAAAAAGCTTGACTGTATAATCCCTATTGCATTTAAGGGATCATAATTCATACCAGCAGCACTACATATCTCATTGTCCCTTGTGCCTGTAGGTCTTTTATGCGGCCTATTTCTTTAATATTCAACTGCTTAAATAATGACTTTTCATTAAAAAATATGTTTGTCTGAATGACTTCAAGGCCAGTCAAATATTCTGCTTCTCCAAAAGTCCTCTCAGAGTTTAAATTATAGATTAAGTCTTTCTAGACTTATATGAGTAAAAAAAAAGTGAATCCATGTGGATAAAATACAGTTACAAGACTGTAAATGGGGCACTGGTACAGCTGTCTGGCATATAAATTTCGGTCATTACTCTCATGTTTTACTGAAGATTATTCTGCACAACCTTTTGTTCTTTTGGACAATATTTCTACTGTTACATAACTAAACTTACTCATAAGGTTGGATTCTGAAATGGACTCTTGAGATATTGCCTCATTATTCTTTTGACCTCTGCCTCTGTTTCTAGAAATGACTGATTTTGCATGCAAATATAAATAAATCTTTAAATGCTGCATAATTGACTCTACTGATGTTAAGAGTATTTTTGTGCTTCCTCATTTGAAGGATTTATTTTCATTTTCTATTCATTTGATGTTTCTCTTTTAGTACAGAACTAATTTTGGCAAAACCAATACTAACTGTATTTTGTATTTGCTAAAACAAATTCTCACCTTTTTTCTTTTTTTCCTGTTTCTTTTTCTTTGAACTAATTGTCCTGTCCTCCCTTCCTCAGTCATCACCCATGAGCGTGGTAATTATTAAAACCAACTGCCTATTCCCTATTTTCCCTGCTCTTAGCTTTGTGTCAGCACTGCACAGCTCCTGAATATCACTAGATTGTTTTCCTGAAAGAACTGCTAAACTAGTGTGATTTTTCTGTTAATGTTACAGTTCTTCATTCTAAAATTCTTGGTTTACTTGTCAGACTTTCCCATTTTGGTCTTCCTCTCTTTATCAGGATTTGTACAGTGACTGACACAATAGATGTAAGAGCAACAAGCTTTTTTATACTTTTCTTTCCTGTCCTTTTTTATTTGTTTTCATTTTAGCAAGCCCAGTATTTGCAATGGATGAATGTTAAAAGGAAAAATAATAACATACACAAAGCCTTGTGCTTTAGTCCTCTTGTAGCCTTTTTGTTGTGTATTGAATGTGGCTTTATTGCTGCATTGATTTGTGCAAGCACAGGAAATCAGTGGTGGATCCAGTGAGGATTTGAGGGTGGTTAGTAAGGAGAGGACTTACCACTGGCTAGGTTTATCTAATGCAGTCAGGAGTTGATACAAGAAAGAGGTGGTGCATTGCTAATTAAGAGGAATCAATACTGTTTACAGGTGATTCTTCCTTATTCTGAAAGCTGCCTGGTGTGTTATGGTTGCTATACTTCAAAGTTTCCATGCTTCAAGTAAAGGAAGAGCTTTGTAGGAACAGCTGCCATGAGATGTTCATGTCACCATGTGCAAAGAGAATTTAAAATACAAAGTGTGTATACCAGTCAGCAGAAACAATGAACTCCAACACAGCCGACGTCTTTTCATTAGCCAAATGTTGGGGAGGAGGATGATCTGGTGTTTTATTTGTTTTCTCAGTGGAAATTTTCTTATTTGGCAGCTTAACAAAATTCTACACAGTGATTAGGATTTTTTTTGTTTGTTTTCTCTGTTACTGAGCAGGAGCAATGTCAAGATACAGTAATCATTGTGTCAAAGATTTCTTGGCACAAAGGGATAATATTTGCTAACACCATCTTTTCTTACATATTAATATCCAACTACTTAAAATTCAAGACAAAAGAAAACCAAATCCAGCCGAAAAATCCTGTAATTTTCCCTTTCAAAAATGACATTATTGTTGATAATATGCTACCTTCAAATAGTAATATTTTTCTATATTTTGAAGCACACCTTTTTCAGTTAATTGAAAAGGAGTTTACATAAGAGCTGTACAGGTACTGGTATTAATACCTGATAGCATTAAGAAAGCCAAGCCAGTGTGTCTGTGGGGAAACTCTTGTAGTGAACAGTTTCAAAGTATCCTGGATTTTATAGGATATCTGACCTCTTATGTCTGCAATCCTGTGAATAATTGTCTTTTATTACCACAAAGGAAGTCCAAAGGTGAGAAAGATTTTCTCCCAGGTTGTTTTAGGTTTTGTTTCTTTGAGAAAAATGCTTAGTCTATGACTAATTAATTACTCCTCAATCAAAGATAATTTTATTGATTCCCAAGGATATGATGGGATGTAAAATGTGCATTTTGGCCTGTTTGTCATTTCATCTGAATTGGCTGCAGAAGTACATTCATGAGTAGTTGTCACTGACTTTGCAGCCTACAAGCCTGAAAATATTATTCCCAAAGTCAAAGAAAAACTGTTGAAACTTATGGGAATAAAGTCAACTTTTCCTCATGTGCTGTTCTTGTTTCTGGTCCCATGCCAACCTTAGCAAGAGATAGAAAGCCCTTTATTGAGTCAACATGGATGTGAAATTTATTGCTCTATTCCCGTTGTTTCTTTGTGCTGTCCACATCGTAAGTGCCTTGTCCTGATATTCCTCTGACTGGTACTACCTTCCCTTTCCAAACCCTGGAACCCCCACTGGTAACAACATTGATGGTTCTTTAGCAAATGTGTTTCTTACTTGTTTTTGTGGCGTACTCAATGTTGTTTCTTCTGTATGTATTTTGTTTCGATTGTTCTGTTTCCTTTTCCAAAAAGGGGGGTTCAAAATCAAAGACACATAGAAATACTTACTATTTTGCAATGATTTCTCATTTAACACTCATTCTCCTTGCCATTTCACTGTGAATCACAAAAATCTTGAAAGTGCAATGTTTTTTCCTTTTGGAGAGACTTGTTTTACTTATATGAAGTACGAAACTTAAGATCTTATGTTTACACTTAGATTATTTTAGCTTTTTTCCCTCTTTTTCAGGAGATTTCTATTTTAATGTTCAATTTTTTAATATTTTATCATTACTTTCTTTCATTTCTCTGTAAGTTCACAGAAGCCTTATTTTAATAAAATACAATTTTAGAATGAGACAGTAGGTCTTAAAGGACTTTTACCAGTCTGAGAACTAGATGTGATAACTAGCTGTAGGTAGATAACTAGCTGTACCGTGCCATTAATAATGTGGAATTAATAAATAAGCTTTTGGGCTTCACCAACTAGTCACGCTTAAAGTGAATGCTTAAAATCTGTGTAATCCACTGTATCCTGCATTGGAGAGGAGCTTTACACCTTCATAAACTACTCGAATCAGTGTTTTCATTTAAAAGGGAACTTAAATAACTTTAGGGAATTTCACTCATTGAGGAAACAAGTGTGATTCTTATTTGAATTAGATTGCTGAGAAGTCAAAGACTTGCAGCATTCACAATCCAACCCAATGCTGTCTGGATCTTGTGATAAGAATAAATTTACTTGCTCTATCATGGGACAGATTTGCTCTCGCTTCACAGCCATCATAAAAGAGTCCTGTTCCCATTTGAAAGCTGAAAGTATTTTTATAGTTCTGTAATATGTGCTATCAAACCCGTGTTTGAGTAGCAATAGAAGTCAGATCTTTTCCACTGAGGATTTAAAAAATAAAGTCAAGAAAGATGGAGAGAATCACTGAACTTTGACACATGCACTTTCAATGAAAAAACCCCATGCATTTATTTTTAGTTGGATTTTATTTTTGTTTTCTACATGATACCTCTATTCCTGTATATCACAAACTGCCAGTTTTGCAAAAGCTACAGGTTTAGAGCCTTTGTGTGTACAGCCATACCATTTACATACAGCATGAGCAATGGCAGCATTTTAACATCTAAGCAAATATTTGCCAGAATATATCTAATAGCGACAGAAAATAAAGGATGTTTTTTCATAACAACCTAAATGATACTATATGTAGTGTTTATGTTTGTAAGTACATTCTTTGCAAATCTTTGTGTGAACTGGCATGAATTTGTGTGCACAGCAGCAAAGGTTACTGTCCTGAATTTTATAGAAAGAAATGGATCTCCATTTCAGTTCTGTAGTTACCAGTGAGGCAGCACTTGTAGTCAGTAAGTACAATCTGAAAATGAAAATTCCTGTCTATACTAACATTGGTTCTAGACTGATTTTGATCAGATGTAAAAATTGAAAACCAGGACAATGTAAATCTTAGTGTGCCTAGATGACTTGAGATGCGCTTTTTTTGCCTAATTTTAAAATATTTAAAAATATTTCTAAAAGGAACAGACCTTTCAGCTTTTATGCAGTGATGCACCTAAACACCTTCTGATTTTGAAAAATTTTGCAATAACTCCTGTTCAAGTTGTGATTTATTTACAGTGGAGCTCATTAGAAGGCCCTTCCAAGCCCTTCCAATAATAATGGAATTTATTTAATAAAAATTCCTAATGTCCAGAAATTGTACTAAAAAGCCAGGATCTGTATAGCATTTTACTCTGAGGCTAATTTTCCATGTTCTGGAATATCTTACTTCCTAAGAGAGCAAGAAAATTAGAGGTCAAAAATATTAAACTGTAACTTATTCTGTAGTCTTATACCTACAAATGGCTTTGATTCAGTGGTGCCTTAATACACAAGAAATAGATGATTGGCCCTTTCATGGGCTTGATTTTTCCAAGCAAGTTTCCTGAGAAGTTATTTTATAAAGTCATTGCCAGCAATCAAGGTACAAGCATTACATGTGTGATACAGGCTTCACCAAATATTTGGCTTACTGTAATTCTTATTTTTTCCCCTAGTTCAACAGAACATGTGACCCCACACGTAACTTTAAGCATGACAGGAGTTCAATTAAATTGAAAAGAGGAAAGTAACTTCATGGAAAGTCATTCAAAGTATTTGACTCATTCTTGAAGAAACCATTGGGTATTTTTTGTGACTGCCCTAAGTCCACGGCTATGTTTAGAGTCAGGAGGAAAAACATCTTATCTTTCTTTATGGTACAAGGATTTATGTTGGCATATGCCGTAGTAATATATAGTTTTAACACCAAACATTGTCTTGTGGGCAACAGAAAAGTGTGAAATTTTGTACTTTAAAATATTCATATTAGTTTTCAAAATGCTTTTGATTTCTATTCCTAGTGTACTGAAGATTCGCACTTTAAAATTTACAGTCTGTGGACTGATTAGTCCATTAGTTTGAAATTATAATTGCTCATGACTTTATGAAGTAAACTTCTGATTGTGTCTATTTATACTCCTAATTGTACTACATAGTGTTCACATTTCAGCTAGCAGTATGAAGAAAATTAACTCGATCATAGCCAGATCCAGCCCAAACAGTGATCTAATTATAATAATATAGTAATCCTTAAATGTGGGTATTATAATTAGAATTATAGAATTAGATATTATATAGAATATTAGAATTTACTAGTAGAACAGCATGGAAGTAATCGTTGGTTTGACTAAGGTATCTAATTGGTTTTTTTTTAGTGCCTTTACTCACTTGTCTGCTCTCATGTTCACACACTAAAGATTCTGCCTTTGTAGAGCCTAAATTACATCTCACGAAAGAAAAATTCTTTCAAACTGTTTTGTGGTTTGCTTACATTTTTATCTCCCTCATTTTCTTATTTACAAATATATTCAAATTATGTATATTCTTAATAGTAGAAGATTTTTGACTTCCACCTTTGCATACGTAGTCAAAATACTTCCCCAAGGTTCTATATGGGAATTTTCTTACTTTTGATAGGTGGCCTTTACTGCTTTAACACCTATAGTATTGTCCTCGTGTGTCATTTTATAAGCTGTTCTATATTTTCCTCAGTTGTGATTGTTTTCCTGGGTGAATGGTTATTTCTCCTCTTCACATGTCCCTGTACAAAGTTAACTGTATGTATTGATGTACTTGAAATAATGATGTATTAATTGAGGGCTTTTTAGTATACTGTTTCCTGGGGAGGAAAAAAAAAAAAAAGCTTGAATCTTTATTAATTTGGATATTAGTTTATTAATCTTGAATCTTTATTAATTTGGATAAAATAACTGAAGGGCCTAATTCAGTAAGGCATTTTGGTATTTGGTCTTAATTAATTAAAAATTTATTGCTTTATTTTGTTGAAGGAGACACGTCCACTTTGTGTCAGCAGCAGACAGGTACTAAATCCTCAAATATTTCAGTCCAAATGGTTCTTGAGAGTGCACATAGCTGTAAATTTCATGTGTTGTTTTACAATATTTTAAAATCGGATAGTTTATTTGAGGAGTGATTTTCATAGCTGTTGGATTAAATTTCATTCTGTATTTTAAGTACCTTCTTTTGCGATGAATGGGAACCAAATTGCTCGAACCCTAACCTTTGTATGTGACACAGCCTCCATGCCCAGTGAAGTTAAACAAGAATGTCGATTGGGGATTATTTGTAAAATGTTGCCAAGCTCATGCTGCAAGATTTATAAATCAAAAGTTAAGTTTTGTAATTTTTTTTTTCTTTTTATAACCAAATAACTATCTGCCAAGCACAAGTCATAGGTGCTTCAGATAGGTTGGTGGTTATAAATATTCTCTCCCCTTCTCTCTTTCTTAATGTAAATTCTGGAGATTTTCTTCAGGGACTGTGGGGTGTTACTTGGCAGACTGTGATAACCTGCTTCCATCTGGCCTTTCTGCAGGAGAAAAGGTGATGCAGGATGATGAGTTCACCTGTGACCTCTTCCGCTTCCTTCAGTTGCTTTGTGAAGGACACAATTCAGGTTTGTGGGCAGGCTGCCAGTCAGAAAAATCAAGGTGGTGGCTAATGATGATAAAAGCTCTTAATTGTTGAAGGTTTGGCAGCCTTCATAAAATACTGTGAAAGGTGGAATGGCTGCTAGACTCTACAGGAAGAGAAAATCTTCAAGTGGAATTCAGTTGCCAGTGTTTTTTAACAGCCCTAATTTTGTAGCTAAGATAATAGTTACCAAAAGGATGAGTTTTGGATCTCAATCTACTAGGAAAGTTAAATTTACATAGGAAAATGTATGTGGTTTATAGCTTCTAGACATGAAAGCTTCAGAGGAATATGTAAGAGGAAATTGTATTTATTGTCCTTTGGCATGTGTCTACTTTCTCGTGCACGCAGTTTCTCACTAGTGTCAGGTAGAATTGTATGTGAAGTTACAATGTACACAATGCCTTTCTTGAAGATCCCGCATATCTTTTAAGTATAAAAAATACATTAAAATTGCATAATGTAAGTGATTTTTATCATTAAGTATATTTCCCTCTGTTCTCTCTACCATTCTTGGGGAATGAAAAGAGAAAAAGAGGGGGTATTTTTCCTTTTTAGGCATTAGATGTATTTCTGACTTAGTTATCAGGATTTGTATAATTATGTGATAAATTTTACTTCACAAAATATATTTGAAGTATAATTGCATTGATATTGATATAGTTGTAGTCATAAATAGTAAGATAAACTTAGGTTTTACAGGTGAAATATATAAACAAGGTTCTGGCTTCAGTAGATCACTGGCATGTGATCTCTGCAGTAAGATGCTAAAACTCTTACAAAGGTTTATTGAAAAAAAAATAAAGAAAAGAAAGAGAAGAAAACCCAATCCATGCCTCTAAGCTAAACTTTTCTAGATCTTCATAAATAAGAATTAATTTTCAGAAGTAGTTTGAAAACTTAAATAAATTTAAATTTAACTTCTATTTGAATTTTTAGATTTTCAAAATTACCTGAGAACTCAAACTGGTAACAACACAACTGTTAATATTATCATTTCTACTGTGGATTACTTATTGAGAGTTCAGGTAAGTAATTTATACACTAAGTAGATGATTACTTCTATACAAGTTTTATCAGAGTAGTGCATTTGTCATCACACTTATTCTGTGTGACGAATAAGCTGTAGCTCAAGCTGATGAGACAGGCTGAAATTCTCTAGTGGCTGCAGTTCTTTAAGAATTGTTGCTTTGTACTGGGAGAGTCAGAGGTATCATACACGTGAGAGAGTGGTTTTAGCCTTTATGGGCAGGGATGGGGTGGAGGCTGTTAACCAAGGAGGGCGGCAGGAGGTGGGGGCATGCACGGTGTGTCCCCGGGCACGGGTGGTCAGATGTTGGCTGAAAATACCCTGGGAGTGAGAAGGGTTATGTACTGCTCATGTTCAGTTTCAGCCAGCTGCTTTTTCATCCATATTCTGATTTAGGCTGAGCACTGACCGCTCTGTGAATGAATGCTCACGTTCTGCCATGGAGTGAGGCATAAGAACAGTGCATTTTTTAAAGAAGGGGAAAAAAGGCAGAAGGAAAAATAAACTGCAAAAGGCTAGATTAAAAACTCTTTCAATCATCTATTTTTATCTCACAAATCCTTTTAGTATAAAAACATTTCATGGTCACAGTAGAAAGTAATGAAAAAAATCTGCTTTGTTTTCAGATTGCAACATGTGAATGTGTGAAACATGTGTGAAAACATACTTTGAAATAAACATTCATAATTTTTACCTATATTTCTCTTCTTTCTGAAAATCATTGCACATGGTAATATATTATGTTAAGGGATTTTTTTTAAGAAAATATTTATCCAGTTAAATTCCCTTTAGCCATTCATTTATTTACTCTGAGAATTCCAGACTGTGAAAATTCTTCTTCTTTTTTTTGTTTACACCACTGCTGCTATCAACATTGCTTTCTATCTTTGTGCATTCTGTAGAAGTTGTGGAGGCAATACAATGATTTTCATTCCATTGCTTACTTTGTTGAAAATTTAATAAGCTCGCCTTTGGGGAAGATGGAGAGAGGAATCGTGCACACAAAGCAATATTTGCTCCCACTATTGACTAGGTGTCAAGCACAAAGTACAAAGAGACATTGTTTAATGAACAGCATGCAGCATGGCAGTACTACTGAGCACTCCTTTCAGAATGCAGGTGGTTGTATTTCTAAGATCAGATACCAGCTCATCTAATTTTTAATTTATTTTATTTTGAGGTTTGCTATGGGGCATTTAAATAGTTCCTTTCCTTGTGTTTGTTTTCCTGGTGATTCCCTTGAGATGAAACTACAATTCTTGAAGTAGTACTTGAGAATTGCTGAAGGGTTCATTTAAAGCCTTTATAAACGAAATAATTTTCAGAACTAGAACTGTCTAATACTGTTTTTCTTACATTGATGAATATCCAGTTAGAGCCAGTTCAGCCACACAACCTCTTTGTACTTGTCACAACTGTTTTTTCTTTAGGAATCCATCAGTGATTTCTATTGGTATTATTCTGGGAAGGATGTTATTGATGAGCAAGGACAGCGAAACTTTTCCAAAGCCATACAGGTTGCAAAGCAAGTTTTCAATACTCTCACAGAGTATATCCAGGTAAATTAATTTCATTAGGATGTTACGAACTTGAAAGAAAATTCATCATACATTTGGCATGAAGATATAAAGCAGCTAGATATAACAGAAATATAATATTTATTCTTCAACATTTATTTTAGTGCATTTCTTTATGAGTGAATCAAAATATTCAAATGAATGTATATACACCTGTCATTACTCTTTTGCAAACTTATCAATTTATTGAAACTTGTGATTATTAATGATTAATCATCTATGTAAGGTAGTGGAGTTTTGTTTTGTTTTCATTTTGATTACACTGCAGCAGTGTTACCCACTTTAAAGCCTTTACCTTTAATCCACTAAGAAAACTAATTTCAGTACAGATCATACCTGCTATTTAGTCAATGTAGAATTAAATAATATTTTCTGTCAGGAATTAGGTTGTTTCAAGACATCAATGCCATGTATGAGATGGTGAATTCACACTTTATATTTGAGAATTGTAGAGATGCACTTGAGGTGGACTCAGGAATCAATTAGACTGGGAATAAATTCTGTCAAAATAAAAATATGACAGTTCTTCCAGGACATCGAAAGAATTCAGTGTCATTTAGTTTTGTATTAATTGCTTGTGTAAACAAGTTGACAGTACTAGAATTTGATTCTACATATAGTGAGTAGGTTAGAGAGGATCTCATTAGACTGTTAGGTGTCTATTACATTGGTTTCATTCAGATGAAATTAATTATTATGAAAATAGTGTGTTATAGTTCATGATAATGAAATATGATGGAGTAGCACTGAATAAAAATGAGAAGAGGTCAACATGTAGGCATTTGTGTAAATATATCTAATGTAAACACATTTCTGAAATCACAAGTAGTGTTTTTTTTAACCTGGTAAGGATTTTATTTGTTGTCCTTTGAGGCTTCAAAAGCTTTTGTGTTCCTGTTTTATAGAAGTTAGAATTTTCTTTAAGTATTTTTAGCCCTGTGCTCTATACAGTATGCTGGGGAGAAAAATCAGGAAACTGATTCTCTAATCCCTTATGTAAATTTTGCATTAACCTCCCATAAAGTTTTTCCTAATTTACAGAACTACTTAAGGAGGAAATAGCTTGAAGATTTGTACTCCTTCAGCATTTATTGTTTAAAGCTGCAAACAGATACACACTCTGGATTTCTGAATTAGTATATTGAGACTTGGTTAAAACAGGAGAATGGTTATTAGGAATAGGCATTTTTTACAGTCAGTGGTCTTGTTAAATACATAATTCTAGTTATGTTTAATATTTCATGGCACTTTTAAAGGACTACTCCAACTATGCACTTATGTGTACTTCTTCCTGGTTTTGTTGAATTTCTTGCCAACAAACTCTGATTTTCTTTTCTTTGTTGTTGTGGTGGTGTTTTGTTTTGGTTTTTTTTCATGAAAAACAGGGGCCGTGTACTGGGAATCAGCAAAGTCTGGCACACAGCAGGCTGTGGGATGCTGTAGTTGGTTTCCTTCATGTATTTGCCCACATGCAGATGAAGCTGTCTCAGGTATCTTTTTGTTTTACTTTTTCCTTCATAAGTCACTAGCAGGAAATACCAGAATAGACATGGGCTCTTTTGTTTGTTTATATTTATCACAAGAATATATTACCAAGTTTTTAATATTATGCTGAAATACCAGTTTTCAAAAATGTTGAATGTGGCTAAGTGGAGTTACAAGTAGTTGCAATATGGCTTTTGTCTGTAAGAGGGGTCTGCCTCTACTTGGGTTACATACTTGGGTTTTGTTTTCAATCATGAGTTTCCAGGGCACTTTTGGAGGACATTTGAAGCAAGATTTTAGCAGGAGCAAAATTAAATCACTATTTTGATTGGATTTTACATGGATTTTTTTAGGGTTTTTTTTGTTTGTTTGTTTGTTTGTTTGTTTGTTTGTTTGTTTGTTTTTGCATTTTAATTCTCTCTCTAGTAGCAGGAAGCAACAATGTGATAATGGTAAGACTTACTAAGAATCTAAGGCCCGAAAAGAAAGTACAGATTTCAATCCAAGTAAACAAAGATCATCCAGGTTGTAAATAACTTTTGTAGTTAAAAGTTTTGTAATGAAAACTTACAGGGCAAATCAGTTAAAAATGTTGTTATTTCCAAATTATGCGGTTTTCAATCCAAGATCCAAGTTGTCATTGTTGAGGGTGAAATGGGTGCTTTAGACAAAGTTTATTAGAAAAGCCATCTCTCTAACTCTGAAGAAAGAACAGAAAGATCTCCTTTTTATATTTAAACTCCTTTACAGAAAGTAAACCCTTGGCTTCAGATTTTGTTAACAGTTTAAGGAATTACAGAGGTGCAATTAAATCACTGTCCTGCAAGTTTTAATGATGGAATATCATAAAAATTCATAAAAGATGAGTTACTTTTTAAGAAAAATGAACAGAGAGATCTTAACCAGAGTTACTGTATTCACAGTATAAAAGCTAAACAACGCTGGTCAGCTATAACACTAAATGTCAAAGCGCACTCTATGAAAGCAGTTCTGTTAAAGCAATTATATGCAAGGTAGCAGAGGAGACATTACGCAGAGGCTGATGAATCTCACCACCCTCCTTTTTGTGGTGCACTTTCTCCTCTTTCTCTCAATCCTTGGGAAGTAACTGTGGAGAGGTGTCCCAAATCCGCAGGAGAAATGCCATATACTTCAAGTTCATGGAAGAATCTAAATGTATGAAGGTAACCTGGGATTTTTATAGTGGAAAGAAACTGGCTGGCAGCATAGGCCTCTAGGTCAGTCTAGCAGCTTATCTGTCAAGTCTGACTTCAAAGGAGCAGATGTGTGTTTAAAGAAGGTAATCCAGGCCGGCCTTTTAGCATATTCAACACTAAAATATAGCACTGTGGTGCCACTTGCAGCTCACCACAGAGGGCTTGCATTGCTTTGTCTCCTGACCGGGTTCCAGGCCAAGCAGATAAGCTTTATCAGGACAAAGCATCCTGCCACAGCCATATAGTACCTCGAGTTTGTTGTACCACTCACTCAAGTCCAGCACTGCTCAAGTGTTTGTTATCAATGGCATGATGCAACAGTGTATCACTGAGGAATAAATTAAGTAGCTGAATAATTCTATCCAGATAGACTCCAGGCAAGTGGCATAGTAAACTTGGTGAACCCGATAAGAGGTGGCTAAAAAAAAATCAATTTAATGCATGTCTAAGCCTTTACTAATGGAACTTTATTAATAAATATTTTAACATTTTATTTCAACTTTTCTTTTTCCCTCCAAAAGGTTAAATGGCTTATATTGAAATGGCTCATTTTGAATCATGTTATACTCTGAGCTTTATGTGCTACTGCTATTGATGGTTTTACCATTTTCCATAGCTGCAAATTTGATTACACCAAAAGTGTCAATATTGTAGCTATCAGGAAACATTACAGAAGTATCATCTATAACTTTGACATACCCAGTTTTTGCTTTAAATCTTTTGTCACATTCAGTTTTGTCTTTATTAAATTACTCTTTCTAAACAGATGATGGTGTAAATATGCTGTGAGGAGTTAGACAGTTAAATATATTTTCACTGTATTACCATTTTTGACACTTCTAGTTTCCTAATTTCTAAGTCTGCCTTTTTCAGGGTGAAGTATGCATGCACATAAATAAATGTCAAATAATTTAATATGTCATTTATATTTATATACTGTCTTTGTTATTTAGGATTCCAGTCAAATTGAGCTGTTGAAGGAATTAATGGATCTTCAGAAAGATATGGTTGTCATGTTGCTATCTATGCTGGAAGGTAGTAAAAATGTGAAATCTATTTCCCAGTTATTCTAGCAAAGTTTTTACCTTTGTAATTTCCTCAATTTGAGAGATAATGCTCTATATTTCTTTGCGTTTTTAATTTTCATGTCTCAATTGTGAGAAGACCTTTCAGGTCTGAAAGTGAATGGGAGATTGAGGTAGGATAGTTGACATAAATTATATTAATTGTGAATGCCAGAACTTTATAAAATCCAGAGCTAGCAGAAGTTCTATTTTTTTTTCCATGGACTTGACTTGTCATCTTTTGTGTTGGATGAAAAGGTTTATACTATTTAAGTTGAAATCCTGAGCTGTGGGGATGAAACCATTTGTCAGTAATTTAATTAACAAGCTTAATATATTGCATTTATTTTGACAGTGATCATCTTATCCATAAAGAACAGGCTTCATTCATCTAGTGACTATGTTCAAGGTCCTGAAATTATTATTCCTGGGCTTTAGGCTCATAGAAAGCTACTGAGAAGCAAAGTGAATTCTTAGTACTGTAGGCTGTGCTCTGTAAGGAGCCTACTGAGCTCATTTAGATAATAGTGAACTACTGACATTAGATCTGTTTGTTCTGCACTGTAGTGAAATTTTTAATATGCTACCCTGACTTTTACTACTGTATTAAATTTATGATCTCTCTCTTCAGGCCTTGTTAATTCTTCCTTTCTGTAATGGCAAATAATTAGTCACTTACATTTTTTAAGTCTTAGGGTAAAGTTAATAGTAAAGGACTTCAGATTTCATAGCTAGCTTTCTCACGTTAAATGTGTTATCCAGTAATTTATCATTCTTACTCTTTGATTGCTTTACTATTCATTATAATTTGTAATTATTCAATATATGAATATATTTATATTCATATCTTTGCCAAAGTATTAGCTGACATTATCTCTAATATCAATATCCTTTCATCACCCCTAGGTAATGTTGTGAATGGAACTATTGGTAAGCAGATGGTCGATATGCTTGTGGAATCGTCAAACAATGTGGAGATGATCCTGAAGTTTTTTGATATGTTCTTAAAATTGAAAGATTTGACGTCCTCTGATGCATTCAAAGAATATGACCCTGATGGTAAAGGGATAATCTCGAAGAGGGATTTTCACAGGGCAATGGAAAGCCATAAACACTATACTCAGTCTGAAACTGAGTTTCTGCTGTCATGTGCTGAAACAGATGAGAATGAGACTTTGGACTATGAGGAGTTTGTGAAACGATTTCATGAGCCTGCAAAAGACATTGGTTTCAATGTGGCTGTTCTCCTGACCAACCTGTCAGAACACATGCCTCATGATACACGCTTGCAGACTTTCCTTGAGCTCTCAGAGAGTGTGCTGAATTACTTCCAGCCTTTCCTCGGACGTATAGAAATCATGGGCAGTGCAAAGCGCATTGAACGAGTTTATTTTGAAATAAGTGAGTCAAGTCGGACTCAGTGGGAAAAACCTCAGGTGAAAGAGTCAAAGAGACAGTTTATATTTGATGTTGTAAATGAAGGTGGGGAGAAGGAAAAGATGGAGCTTTTTGTTAACTTCTGTGAAGATACCATCTTTGAAATGCAACTGGCTGCCCAGATCTCTGAGTCAGATCTGAACGAAAGGTCGGCTAATAAAGAGGAGAATGAGAAGGATAATCCTGAGGAAGAAGATCCTAGAATGGGTTTCTTCTCTCTTGTGACCATGAAGTCAGCTTTAGTAGCTCTCAAGTATAATTTAATGACTCTTATGAAAATGCTCAGCATGAAGAGTCTAAAGAAACAAATGAAAAAAGTGAAGAAAATGACCATGAAGGATATGATCATGGCTTTGTTTTCTTCCTACTGGAGCATTTTGGTGGGCTTACTACATTTTGCTTGTAGTGTTGTCCGGGGCTTTTTTCGCATCATCTGCAGTTTGCTGCTTGGGGGAAGCCTAGTAGAAGGAGCCAAGAAAATCAAGGTGGCTGAACTGCTGGCTAATATGCCAGATCCCACCCAGGATGAGGTGCGTGGGGAAGAAGAAGAAGGGGAGAGGAAACCAACAGAAGCTGCATTGCCTGCAGAGGACTTGACAGATCTACAGACTTTAACAGAAGAGAGTGATCTGCTCTCAGATATATTTGGTTTGGATTTGAAACGAGAAGGTGGACAGTATAAATTGATCCCTCACAATCCAAATGCTGGTTTAAGTGATTTACTGAGCACTCCCTCCTTAGCTCCAATGCCCGAGGTACAGGAAAAAATCCAGGTAATTTTATCTTTTATTTCTGATGTATATTTCTCTATTTTATATATTAAATGTAGTTTTAAAATAAAACTTGCATCTTTGTTTTCTGCCTTTTTTCAAAAAAAGAACCATGTGTAATTACTGTTGTTTACTCTTTCTGTGTCACAAACTTAAATTTCCACAGCCTTGTTGAAGTACATGGTGTTTTGGGTTGCTTTTAATTCAGTGTTAAATTCCCTCTCTTTATAAATATAAATTGAATTATCATATTTCTTATGGTTTTCCATTGTTTAACAAAAAACTCCTAATATTCTGCATTCTGGGTATTCTTTTAACTACTTCTGACCTGTATAATAATGTTTACACTCAGTTTTTAATCGTGGTTTTCTGTAGGAGAAGGTGAAAGAAGATGAAAAGGAAGAGAAAGAAGAAACAAAATCGGAACCTGAAAAAGCTGAGTATGTATTACTTTAACCTCTAATCCTGCAAAATAAAAAAAAGTGGTTTGTGTCACTGAAAAAAACTCAGGTTCATTTGTACTTTGCCTTTAATCTTCTGTCCATTCACATTCCAGTTAGGTTGGAGTGTTTTTTTAACAATCCTTCTCATCTGTGCACGTTTGCAAGGAAATACCATGCAGTAGGCACCACTCTGATTCTATGAATTTCTCTCTTCCCAGAAGTATGCTTTGTAATGCCTGTTTAATTTCTTTTAGAATGTGCTTAATTGATTTTTTTTTTCTTGGCAAATCTTAAAGCTAAAAAACAATTTCTTGAAAACTTTGTAAGAGCACCTGAGTTCCAGAGACCTGCTATCCATCTCTGGTAGAGACTGAATCTGTTTTACCCTCTCCCATTTGCTGGGACAGGTTTTTAATTATTTGCATTTGGCAAAACCTTAACATTCCAGTACAATTTTAATGAATTACAGAGTACACTCACACTTTTATGAAGAGATTTGATCCATGATAATTTAAACCCTCTTAGGACATGTTAAAATCTAATGTTAACGCTGTTAGCTCAGAATAAACACAGTGGAAAGCAAAATATGGTGCTTGGTTTTAACCAGTAAAAACTGTGGATCTCCATCCCTGTATCTTATGGTTCCTGATACATGTACATTTTTTGTACAGTTTCTGTAGCTGATTTATCACTGTCAGAATTCTAAGGAGGTCCCTTAGGCTCAACTTTAATACATCTGAGATGACAAGCACTTGTCTATGACAAAAATTCTTCTTCCTAATCAGTGCAGAAAATTCCTAACTTGGCCACTATAATTTTGTGAGGGACCGTCTTCCTGACTTTTGAAGGTCATTCACTGTTGATTTCTCTGCTTGACTGCATGAGTTGCAGTAATACCTATATTCTCTGTCAGGAGTACAGTGCCTGGCACTGTTAGCTGCCCTGAAGCTTCTCCTAATGTGACAAACTTTCAAGTGGAAGTTCATCAAATGTCTTCTAGGAAGCTGAGCCGGATTTGGACATCAGCCATTCTGTTTGTAGATAGGAACAGAGAAATAAATAATGTAATTTAGAAGCTGCCTCCCAGTCTGGTTTGACTTCAAATGGACTTCTGTGATCTTTTCATCTGTCATGCTGACAGGTCAAATTAAATTCTAATACAATTCACAGTTCTTTAGATCATGTGTTTGGAGAAGGCAGCCTGTGAACTCTGACTTTCTCTAATGAGACAGCATGGTGATACCCACACACCAGATGCTGACAAAATCTCACTTTATCTCCTCCTAGAGTGGGTACTTATTATTTCATCAGCTGTGCAGAAATGCAGAATTTAAAACTTGAGCTTTGACTTGTAAGTGCAAGAAGAACCAAAGATTTCTGCAGCCTTTGTGGGAACTAGATTGTTTAAGTGTTTAGATTGGAGGGGAGCACTAAACATATAGGCACTCATGCAGACAGAGCTGTCAGCTTACAAACATTTTGTCACTGCAAGAATCAGCTGCACAATTATGAAGAACCTCTGATAGCAAGGTTGGCAGATTTTTGATTACCTGCCTCTACCAGCAGGCATTCCCACTTCAGGGTGGCAAACCAGTAAGTTCATGCATAGCCTTAGCCAGGCTGTCACCTTGCCAGCACTTGGGACTGAGGAGGGATATTTGTCATGTGCATGCACTGCATGAGTCCGGACTGCTTGAGCCTTATTAAAAGATGCATTAGCCTATCTCAGAGTGTGATTTTAATTCAGCAATTTTATTAATTTGACATATTATTTTGCCTTCATTTGCATCCTAAGAGGAGAAGATGGAGAAAAAGAAGACAAAACCAAGGAAGACAAAGGGAAACAGAAATTAAGACAACTGCATATGCACAGATATGGAGAACCAGAAGTTCAGGAATCAGTTTTCTGGAAGAATATAATTGCATACCAACAGAAGCTTCTTGTAAGCTGTTCTCTAGCTTATGTGTTTAGCTGTTGACAGGGATGTGTTCATATTCTAACAATGTAAAGACAAATTGCATCTGCTGGACCGCATTTTTCTATCTGCCATTGTCTATAAAAAGGACATGAAGCAAGGGTTCAATGGGAATGTTAGAGAAAAGAAACACACAAATAACTTAGTATGCAAGAAATTAATTCTTAGAAAGACAATTATTGTCCCAAACCTAGACATTCAGAGATGCCTGTGCATCATTGGAAAACATCCATGCATTTTTTTGGGGGAGCTAAATTCCTGCATTTTTACAGTAATTAATGGGACAGTAGGACTTATCCTTCCCTGAGAGACACCTTTCGGAAATTACAAGCTCTCTTATAAAAAGAATCAACTAAGATACAGTGCTTCACCTGAAGGGAATAAGAAAAGATTTTCAAGATTTTTTTTGGTGAAATAACAAGTTAGTATTTGTTAAGCTTTTCAAAACCTGCAGAAAATAAGACCTAATGAAACTGTAAATCTGCATCTGAGGGTCTCTAGGTAAAATATCAGATAATATTTGCTCCATAACTGCTTACAATCCATACTGTTATTATCTAGGATAATCCATTCTTATTTTCTGAAGCTAGAGTGAAATGCAAAGCAAAAAGAAATACACTTTTGCTATGTATATGGTATATAATTGTGTAGGGATATCCTACATATAGTAGGAAGCATGAAAACATAGCAAAACTGCAAAACTGCCGTCAAAATCTTATTAAGAAATAAGTGTTTAAATCTGGCTTTTGAACTGAGATACATTTTTTTTAGACTAGTGACATTGCAATCGTGTAAATTTAGCTTAATTTTTTCTAACAGTCTCATTTTATATTTCATTAAAAATCTATGATTAGGGCTGAAAAACAGCAGAATTCCTGTTGGAGTAAAGCATTCAAAATGTGTGCTGTAAAGGTTTGCAAGTAGCCAGAAAGGGAAAAGGTACATTTCTGCAGACCTAGCATTAAAATGTCAGAAAAGCTTTCTATTCATGGTACTCAGGTCTCACGTGAATTTTTGCTGACCTGGTAAAAACGTAGTTGATTTTGGAATTGAAAATATTTAAGATAAACTTATATGCAGGGTTTTTTGGGTTTGGTTTTTTTTTTGTAAAAGCAGCAGTTTGCTATGAATATTGAAGTGCACGGAAAATAGAGACTTCTGTATTGGTATTACATTACTGTTACATTGTGGTGTCTCTGTGTTGTCTCCAAATGTACTGAGGATAATGAAAACGATTTCAAGAGGCAATTAGAAATCCTTCATCCTTGTGAATGGAGTGAAACGGAAGGTCCTTTAGTCATTATTGCACATGTAGAGAAGGAGAGAACTTGTACATCACTCAAAGTGTTTGTTGGTTTGGTGTTTGTTTTTTTATTTTTTAAATTCTATTTAAAATTTCCATAATGGAAAAAAAAAAAACCCCACACAAAAAACCCCTCTCAGCAGAAGCTTACTAATGATGGTTAAATCTTTGTTAGGCAAGATATATTTATGTTCTGTTCTCTTTCCAGAATTATTTTGCACGGAACTTTTACAACATGAGAATGTTGGCGTTATTTGTTGCTTTTGCCATCAACTTTATCCTTCTTTTCTATAAGGTAAACTTCTCAAATTATTACTTTTCAAGTTGTACATTGGAAAACATCTGGGTTTTGTAGTCAATATGCTAAGGTAAAACTGCCTAGCCTAACAGGTTAAATACCTGCTTCATCCTACTTTAGAAATCTGACAAGGTGATAGCTGAAATAAAATAAAAATAGGCTTCCAGTACTCAAATAACTATTGACAGAGCATTATGCTGGGACAAAGGCAACAGGGTCGGAGGCACACCCTTGCCTTAGATGCTCCATTTACCAGTAAAGTGAGCCAGCCAAGCAGAGCCTTCATAGGTAATTTCAACTAATCCATGTCTGTTGTGATGTTTTCTTGTGCCATTATGCTCTCCTGAAAGGGTATGTACAGCCAGGAGTCACATCTTCTTAAGCGTCCTAGAATATCACTGATTTTGGCAAGACTTTTAGCATCATTAATGTAGCTCTAGAATCATTGGACTTGAATCAGTTTCTGGCAGAGAGCTGTGATTATAAAGACTATTGCCAGGAGTTTCTTCTGAGAGGGCTGTGTCCTTTCTTGAATTTGAAGTGATAAAATTCTTCATGGACCAAATTTGGTAACATGGAGTGACAGTGAAAAAAAGAGAAAGAAAAAACACATTATCACAGAGTGGTGTAACAAGATGAAAAGGTCTCCTGAGGTATTCTTTGTGGACATTTTTATGCAAAAAAAAAAAAAATCATTCTTTGAAGTATCTTTACAGTTATATTTTCTTTGGTATCATTTTTTCAGCCCAACTACTTAGCATGTAGTATTGTAAAACTCCTGTCAAAGGAATACAGCTACAATATTAAGTGTTTTTAACAGGTCTCCACGTCTGCTGTGACAGAAGAAAAGGAACTTCCTGTGATATCTGACGGTGAAAGTACCAAGTTGAACATCCTGGACAGCGATGATGAGAGGGTCATTGCAGTGCATTATGTCCTGGAAGAAAGCAGTGGCTACATGGAACCCACACTGAGGATTTTGGCCATTCTACACACAGTCATCTCATTCTTCTGCATCATAGGGTATTATTGTTTGAAAGTAAGAAAAAAAATACCTCTTTTTTTTCTAGGTCTAAACGTTCTTATCTGTCTAGCGGTTTAATTTAGAACAAAGTCAACCTGCTTAAGCAGGTTGGGGCACCATATAAAAAAATCTGATTTTTTTAGTGCAATGTACACAGAAAGTGTTAGGTGATGTGTCTATTCTCAAAGCTGTAGGCCAGAATCTAATTTGCTGTCAGACCTGCTTCAAAAGCTGCTTGTGACTGTCAAAGACAAGGTGGTGTCTGCACATGAGGCAGGTGACACTTTCAGATGCTGCATTACTAGTCTGTCAATTAGGTCATTTGAAAAGAATGCAGCATTTTGGACTACTGCTGCTGCATATTGTGACTCTATAAAATATAAATGCCTGCTGTTCATACACACACGCTCTGCTGGTAGTGTTTTGGCAGGAGCCTAAGCATCTTTTAAAGGAATATCTTGGAGAAGATCTCTGTCAGGGATGTGAAAACTGAATGTGCCACTTCCATTGACAAAATGCTAATTGTGGTTTAAGGAAACCAAATGTCATAAATCTCTGGAGCTGGGAGAAGTATATCTGACATGTACTTCCCCCGTTTTTACACACTTCCAGGGCGAAAGATGTAAGTCAAAATGCAGGATAGTGCTAAATTAAATGGACCCTTGATATGACCCGGTTGTTCATTGGTCCATGTATCTTTATTAAGGTCTTATGTGGTCCTTAATATTTTTCTTTTTTGCTTTGAATGGCTAATTATTTGTTCAATGCTAAAAGACATGATCTGCATTTGTAGCTCAAGGAAATGTTCCTTGTATTACTACTTTTAGTGTTGATTTTCATCTCTACTTGAATTATTCCTACAGGTCAATAAACACTAAACCATATTTTTTTTCTGCATTGGTTGCCATGCAGCATGAAAGCTTAGGTTTCTTTTTTTGAGATGTTTTCTTCTCCCATCTCATACCTTTTTGTTTATTTCTGCTATGAATTTTTATGCTGCCATATTTTTTAACATTTATTCTCTGACTAGAAGAAAAAATCACTGTTATCAGTATTTATCTTAATTGCCTTCTTTCCTATGTGATAAGTTTGCTTCTTAATATCGCTTAGCATGAAATCAATTATGTTTAGTTGTCTGAAAATGGTGTTGAAACTCTTTTTATTGCATCTAATGTAATCACCATGTTGCTTGGATAGTCTTGATTTTCTTTACTATTTCAGTATACTCATGTCCACTCTTGACTACTGTTACAGTCAAGGTGAATAATGCAAGGTGGGTGCATTCTGGGGGCCTGTGAAATAGTTCCAGTAAAGAGTAGAGTTTACTTTTTTTTGATAAGAGAATTCCTATAAAAATCTTCCCAACTTTGAGCACTATTTACATCCGCCTTCTTGAAATGTGCTTTTGAAGTCATCCAGCTGATGAAAGCGAGTTGTAGGTTAAACCAGCCAGCCTCTCAGCTGCTGACAATTCTTTTTTTTGTTCCTTACAGACTTTGCTCCTTGAAACCACTTGGCTTCCCACTGTGAAACCTCAAAAATTCTTTAACAAATAAAAGGAGCTTCTAACATCTCTGGGTATTAAAATGAAATCCAAAAATGTCATCCCAAAATAATATTTGGAAGTAGAATTTCTAAGGATTAAAAAAAAATATTCAGCTCTCTTTCACTTGACTACATCTGATCATTTCATAGCACTGAAAAACTGGTTTTATTTGAAGGATCTCCCTTCAGGTGTTTTGACCATCTTTTTACAACTGTTTAGTACACTGTAGTTTAATGATTCTGAATGTCGTGATCCTAATGTATTAGTACCTTTTCTGTGTTCTGGGGAATTGTTAAATCTTCTAATTTTTTCAAGTACTATTTTTGCTTTCTTCAGTTTTGATACTTATTTCTTCAAAACAACCAGCTTTTCTTAATGTTTGAAGACATGTCAGTGCATTTTACATAATTCCTGTATTTTCTTTCAACTGCAGGTTCCACTGGTTATTTTTAAGAGAGAAAAGGAAGTGGCAAGGAAATTGGAATTTGATGGGCTATATATAACTGAGCAGCCATCAGAAGATGATATTAAGGGACAGTGGGATAGACTTGTAATCAACACACAGTGAGTTTTTACTTAGTCTGTCTCATTATAGCCCTGCAAGTAATCGTTATTCTATTTCCACACTTACATACTTATTATCCATCTTGTCTGAAATAAACAATTATTAGGGATATATTTCTAGCAAGGATATACAAAATTTTCAAGCACCTGCAAGGCTAATATTTACTGCTTAATCTTATGCATTCACAAATTTTTGCCTTAAAATTATTTCTCTTCATAAAAGAAAAAAGAAACAGGATGAGTTTGTTTTAGCAAGGGCAGTGATGATGGTTGTGCATTGCTGCCAGTTCAAGAGTGAGCTGTGCTTTGCATTACATATTTAAAGTTCTGTTTCTCTGCCTGGTGAGACTGTGTGTGGGATGCAGGTGCTCTAGAATCCCGTCTGCAAGCATTGGCTCTGCTGTTTCTCACATTTGCATTGTAGGCTGAACAACATTTGGCAGCTTTCACTCCAGAGGGTTTACAAGTGACTAACTGGTGATAGCCTCCACATGGAGACTCTTAGAAACAGAATCGGTATATATTTGTCTAAACTTTAATATTGTTTATTTGTGGTTTTCAGGTCTTTTCCAAATAACTATTGGGACAAGTTTGTGAAAAGAAAGGTAAGGCTTATTGTTTAAAAAAACTATGAGGTTACAATAAAATTCTAATGCATATTTCTGTTCATGTTTGGAGGACTACGCTTCTTTGAAATACAACTTTGATTCAGTGTAGATTTACATAATTTTATATAAATTTTATATTTCCATAATACACAGAAATCCTTACCACATTTTTACAACTCTTTTTTTCCATATATTTCAAACTTTTTCTACATATAGATTTTGTATAAAAAAGAATTCAGTACATTCATGAAATTACATGACTAATTTTGTGTGCGCTTGTATGTATAATGAAAAGTATGTAAATATTTTGTCTGTATTTGTGTGTTCTCCTCTGTATATAAAGAGTGGTGTCCCTCACCCAATAGAAAGTTGAAAAGTAATTAATAAGAAGGACGGATTAAGATATTTAGGCACAGAGCATAATCTGTCAACTGTAACTACCTCAAAGGTATATACATGCACTAGCCTTTTTTTGTCCCTTATCACTCTGTTTTCCCATGGTTTTTCTTCCCCAAGTCACCTAAATCCATCCCTCTCTCCATCTTTGCTTTCTCCCTGTAACATCCAATAACATCTCATTTATGGGATGCATCCCTTGGCAGTGATCCTCTTAGTCTGACAGGTGATCTGGACAGTTTTTACCAGTTACTCATTTTACCCATTTTGATGGGTTTCAGATTTGGGTCTAAGGCTCTCCTGGGACCACCCTGGGGGGGACCAGGTGGAGCAGCCACACACTGTGAATCCATACTTTAAGTTCCTGCTTGTCACTGTGCCACGGTAGTCCCCTAGGCTTGAGGGAGTTTAATGATGGCCCTGGGACTAGCTGAGCAAGGTATTCTTTGTGTTCTCCCCCATGCTTTGTGTCTCTGGGCTCCTTTGTGGGTGTGCAGGTGAGCTTTTGTTGCATAAGCTAATGATCTCTCTCTCTCTCTCTCTCAAAAATTGTCCTCTCTAAGCAGGGACTGCAGAAACTCATTTCTTACAAATGCTATTTTAAATGTTTTCTCAGCTTGCTCTTAAGAAATTAATCTAATGTTTTTACAATAGCTTACAGCAAAAATGATCTTTCCAGTGTGTTTGGTCACAACCAAAAAAGAGGGTGTGCATGTTACTGGATCAGATTTACCTTTTCTTCGCATTTTAATGCCAATCTTGTATCGTACTTTTGAAAACACGTATTTTTTAATGCTCTTAGCTCTTATGCTTTGTAACAGTCTTAGGTAAACCTGACCAAAAAATTCCTTTGAATTGTGTACTCATTTTTCTGTGGAAAAGGTTTTTTTCATATTTTAGGTTGTTATATATAGATTTCTACCTGTCTGTAGCAGTAGGGGTAGCAGTAGCTCTCACAGTGTACTTGAAAAAGAAAATAAAATTCTACATTTGCTTCTGTCAATGTAGTTGGTCAATGAAGGCTCAAATCAAAAAGAAAGGGGTATGGTTTTAAGTTGTGTGAAGATTTGGTACTTCAGCTTTGGCTGAGGAACTGTGCCATATGATTTAACTGCCTTCAAATATACTATTTTGCAATGAATGTCTTCTTTTATATATATTTGTATTTTAATCCCCAGTCTTCAAAATAATCCATATCGGGAAGCACTGTTTTCAGGCTTGCTACAAAAGAAGCTTCTCTAAAAATCTGCAAAAATATCTTTAAATATTTAAAATATTTCCAATTAAAAAGCTGACAAAATACCTCCTCACCTTCAGGAGTCACTGACTTATGATCTTGTTATAGAAAAATTTGTATTTCTTTGACTATTCTTTTTAAAATGAGAAGAGACAGATAATATTTAGGAAGGAGCTGTGTGTTCAGTCGGAACGAAAGCAAGTAAATGTTTATTTCCAGCAAAATTACTTATGAAACATGTTACATTTTGTAAGAAAGAGAGGGGAGCTAGATTGAATTCACTGAAAATAATTTTTTTCTGTAAGTCTGTGTTCAAGATCTTGTGATCACAATTTTATCCATAGTCATGAAGCACTGTTTTCAGGCTTCTTGTATGTTAAACCTCTTGTCTTCAGATCCAGGCCAAATAACTGCTGATCTACCCCACTGATGAATGTTTTAAAATATTCCTTCTAACTTTAGGTAATGGATAAATATGGTGAGTTCTATGGCCGTGACAGGATCAGTGAATTACTAGGAATGGACAAAGCTGCTCTTGATTTTAGTGATGCTCGAGAAAAGAAGAAACCAAAGAAGGATAGCTCCTTTTCTGCTGTGTAAGCATTTGAAGCATTTGCCTACAGTTCGTTTGTGATTGGGGTTTTTAATTTGTTTCTTTTTTTTATCTTTTGGGTTTGTTTTTTTTTTTTGTAAGTTAAAATCAAGCATACAAGGTTGTCATTCAGACAAAACATCTGTTGCTCATTTATGTATATTTACATAAGAAATAAATTCTTATGATGAATAATAAAGTAAATTCATTTAATTATAGACAATGTATATGCAGGATTCCTCTGATTTTTTTAAGTATGAAGATTTAATTCAGTGCACAGCTGCTTGAATGCATCACATTCCCATTCTTTCAATCGTGTCATTACAGCTAGGCTGGAATCTCCTTTTCAAGTCCTCAGTTCAGGTACGCTGGAAAGAATGGGCAAAAATGGCACTGTGTGTTCTGATTATAAATGATGGAAGAAATTTAAGAGCTAATGACTACTAAAATCTGGGAATTGCGTGATTAATCTTCACATCCTTTTATAATTTGTTTTCCCCAAACTATGCATTTATTTATCGTTTGGGAGACAGAAATAAAAAGAAGCCCCTAGACATTCAGAGCAGTAAATTCTCCTTTGTAGAGGCATCCTCAGCTTCTATAAAGCACTTCTAAAAGTGTTTTTTCTAGTTCTGCGTTATCAAAAAGGTATTCAAAAGGTATTCAATTAGATAGAACATATTTTAACAGATGGAATTCTAATGCTACAGAGATTCTTATGTAAGGGTTTATTTAAAGTTTTCTCTAAAAGCAACATTTTATCTATGGGTGTGCAAGAATTATGAGAAGTAGGCAGTGAGACTGCTGGTAGATTAGAAGTGCATTAAAACAAGAGCTGATTTTGTAAGGATGGCTCTTTTATCCATCTTTGTGAAAGATGGATATTAGTAAACCAGGAGTCTGTCTGAACCATCAGTCAGGTGCCGTGTAAAGGCTCAAGGACTCTCTGGCATATACGTACTAATCAAAATTTAGTATTGTGGCAGAAGTACTTTCTGGAATGCTTTCTTCCACGCTGTGTTGCTCCCACTAGATTATCATAGGACCCATGCTTGAATTTAGAAAAAAAACTACTGCTTTTATTATTAGTATAAGAACAAAATGCAACTACTTTCCCTTTCCTGTGTGCTCATACTATGGAAAAACGTTTAAGTAAAGTTTCTGTGAATAAACTTGAAAAACAGACCAGAATGAAGCAGTTGGAGAAGACTGATGAAATATTTAGTTTGAGAATAGTGTCTGAAGGATGCCTGGGTTTTTTTTAACATCTCTGATATCTCCTCCATGTTACATACAGTTAAAAAAAAAATATGACCTCATCTATCTTTCATGTTCTCCCTGGAGGAATCATTCCATACTCAAAACAGATGATTATGTTGCAGGAAAATAAAAACTATTATAAAAATTTGGAGAACCAGCATTAAAAAATACACTCTTTAGGAAGGTACATTTATCCACTTTTTAAGAGTTTCAAAAATGAATACTGATGAGGCTACTAAAACTTGCACATTCCAGATTCCAAATTTGACACATATTTACTATGCAGTGAAGAGGGAGGTGGGAAAAGCATTGGAACTGACCCCTTGCTGCAATATTTTTGGAAAAAAATAGAGAATGGTGTGACCTGGTGCAGGCTCCAGCTCTGGTGCTTCTGCTTCTGCCTGTGCCAGGAGGAGGCGGTGCAGGCTGAGGCCAGACCAGATACCTGTGCCTCACAACACAGAAGGGAAGTGCACTGCATCACATTTTCATCTTCAGGCCTCTTTGACCCCTAGATTCTACTTTTTGTCTCCCTTTCCTGTGGTAAAATAGCCTGGGATTTGCATCTGTCTTTTTGCAAGGGACTTAAAGCACTCTACTTGCAGGTGACAATACTTCTTCAAAAGCTTCTGCCTGTCCCAGTGATATACTGGATAAAAAAAAAATCTGCATTTTACTGGCTTGTGAAGATCTATCCAGCTCATTGTTGCAACCTTGAATATTTTAAAGTATATTTGTTTAAATGTATACATATTTTAATATTTATGTAATTATTTGAATATGTTGCAGTATTATTTAACTATAACCAGCTTAGAAGCCTGATGCATGTGGAGTTCTCCTGTAGATTAGACAGTAAAGACAGTTAAATGTTCCACACTGAGATTCAGACAGTGGTGGATAATTTCCATTGAGTTAGTTTCTTCTTTTGGATGGATGGTGTTAAATTAGATGCATCATTAGATGCATATATAGTGTATTTGAGAAAATAATATGAAAGACACAAACATGAAAGTTAATTTTCAGAGGTGCCATCATTAGATTATTTCCCTGTCCCTTTACCTTTCTACCTGCTGTTGTTTCTGTGGTTATTAGTTTAATCAGAGTCAATAGAAGAGGCAGATAAGGCTCAAGCATCTGCAGCAAGTGGTGACATAAGGCTAACTTGGAAAATAAGCAGAGCTTCAGTCAAATGCTCCCATGATAGAAGAACTCTTCCACTTTCAAGATGAGAAAAATGATAAATATTTTTTTCCTGTAAGATCTAAAGTTTTTATAGGTTGGTGAGAAGTTAAACCACATCCTAAATGTGAGATGTACAAGCAATGAGTGCAGTTGGCCTCAGACAAGAGGCCTTGCCACAAGAAACAATAATCTAGGTTTTCAAAAGATTCTGGACTGGGTAACCCTATTTTTAGTAATTTAGTATCTTAGGAACAGGATTGTTCCTGGAAAACTATTGGACTTATTCCTCAAGTGACAGTCTATCTCTTGCCTGTAATGGCTAGTGAAGAAGTAAGGAATTTCACTTGCAATAGGTTTTACACCTGAATTCTCAAGATTTATACTTGCTATGATGACACTACAGGATTTACAAAAGTGTGGATGCGCCTGTTTGTCAAAGCAGAAGTGCTTATCTGCAGGTGGGTAGGGGCTTCAGCTGTTGTGGCTGAGAGGCAGGCATAGTCACTCTTAATGTCCAAATTCCCAGCCTGGCCCATTGAAAGGAATGATGCACATGTAGGAATCACAATTTTAAACCTTTCCCCTTATGGATGCTAATGTAAAATACATCCTCCTTTGATTATTTACTTGGGAATCTTAAGCCTAATGAATCCTTGCAGGGGTTTTGTGCAGGATACCTCAAAATAATAATCTGTTCAGTGCTTTGCCTTCAAGACTCACAGAAAGCTTACAGGCACCCTATAATTCATTGTTTTGTTTTAGTTCAATGCTTTCTTTTTTGTAATGGTCAAGTATCACCTGTTGATGTTGTTCAGTGCCTGGCACAAAATTTTGACTCAGTGCAATAAAAATGGTATTTCCTTTTTAGTTGACAATTAATAAAGAATGTTTTTTATCTGATTGGATGCTTTCTATATTACAAAAAAGTAACATTAATAGAAGATTTAACTAAGTACCTATATCAAAACTCTTTAACTGATAAGAACTATCATATTTGCATTAATGATTTTCCTTATATCCTTAGAAAAATGGGTCAATTTTCTGAACAAGCTCTCAGATTTACCTGGTCTAAATTTGTCTGTCTTTAATGTCATCCAATTGTGTCACTCAAGGTATGCTATAATAACTAAGGTAAAGAATTGGCATTTTAGGGTGCAAATTTGGTTACCTTTTTTGACTAGCTGCTTCAGGCTTAGGTGGGTTGCATTGAAAAAAAAATAAAATAATTTTTTCTCTTTGGGTTTTAAAGACAGCTTGTATGCGTGATAACATTTTAGAAATCAATCAGCATTAGGCCTGATGAATTCAAAACAGTACTTAGGAATTAGATTTTCACCTTTTTTTTTTTTTTTTTTTTTTTTTTTAAAATTTTTTTTTTTTTTTTTTTTTTTTTTTTTTCATTTTTTTTTCCAAAAAAAAAGGGGGTTTTGACAAAA
>VXBR01009377.1:0-47380 GCA_013400215.1 Cisticola juncidis | reverse complement strand
ATTAGATTTTCACCTTTTTTTTTTTTTTTTGTTCCTTTTTTAAAATTTTTTTCTGTTTTTTTTTCTTTTTTGACAGTTTTATTCCAGAGTAAAAGTGGGTATTAGAACAAGGTTCTGATATATTTCAGATGTTGCAGAAATTGGTAGCTGTTGACTCCTGTTATGTTACAGTAACACTTCCTACAGATTTTCTTTCATGTTTTCCAGTTGCGTTTTGCTATAAAATGCAATTTTTTTTTTCCAGGCTAAATTCCATTGATGTTAAGTATCAGATGTGGAAATTAGGAGTTGTTTTCACTGATAATGTAAGTTTCTCAGTATATGCATATATGTATATATTCATGTTCTAAAATGAAAAATGCACTTGTTAATGCAAAGTGCTTCAACAAGATGTTTGAAATACTCTGGATTACATTTAGTTTATTACAAAACGTAAATCTTGAAAGCTAAGGAGACGTTGTCAAAATATTTTCAGTTACATTGGTAGCAGTTAATAGAACCTCAGTCAATTCCTGCCCTTTGTCTGATATGCTTTATTAGAAGCAATAAGAAAGCACTACACTGTAGAATTAGAAATCTGACTGTATGAATGCTAATTGCCATTTTTCCCATTGTTCATAAATATTATGAACACTTGAATATACCTGGTGCACAGTCAGATCCATATAGTTAATGTATCTGGAATTGCTAAATTTGTATCACTGAAAACAGTAGTAAGATGTGGCACAGAAAGACACAAATTATTTCAATAATTTGAAAAAGGAAGTCTTTAAAAGCTAAAAGACAAGGACAGATAAACAAGAATTTTAAAATGCAGTTTAAGAAATCAGTCATGATATGATTTTTCAGTCTCATTATTATTGTTTGCCTAATTACTTAATTTACTGGTAAGAAAAATGGTTGGGGAAAAATTATTTTGGGACTAGGAAAGAAGGAAAATCAAAGTGTGATCTGAAGGTCTCAGAAAAAGTGGAAACAGTAAGTCTCCAGGTCTAGAGACAGCATGATCTGTAAAGAGGGTTTGTTTGGGACTAGTATTTTTATGGGATGAAATATAATTTCTCTTATAAATACTTTTCCTTAAGTTCAATAAAAATTAATTGAAGGAGTATCAGATGAAGTTAACATTTGTGGTTATTTAAATAATACTTACATGTTTAGATAGGAGTTTTTGTAGCTCGAATTAATTGTGAAAGTCCTTTTGTTGTTTGCAGAGACCTATATTTGTCATTAACTAACTTTAGGCATTAGTATTTTAATTTAATTATTTAGAAATTATTAAAAAGCAATTAAAATAAGAAAAAGATTTTTTTCAGTAGAGACATTTACAAATAAGGGTTTAAGAATATGAAAATTAGTTTTTATAATATAAATTCTGAATTTCTTGATTTTGCCTAACATATCTTATTGACTTTGTATTTAAGAATTCAATATTGTTGCATGAATAGAAAATTCTCAATGATGTCTAGGAAATGCTCTGTTTAAAAAGAACTATTCTCTATTTAAAGAAAAGCATATTTGAGAAATTTCTATTTTTCCTTATTTTGAATTAAGTTAAAGATGAAAATAAAGTGAATTTTTTTTTGAATGTATTTGTTTTTTCTCTTAGTCTTTCCTTTACCTAGCGTGGTACATGACCATGTCAGTCCTTGGCCATTACAACAATTTTTTCTTTGCTGCTCATCTCCTTGACATTGCAATGGGATTCAAGACCTTACGGACTATCCTGTCATCAGTTACCCACAATGGCAAGCAGGTATCAACTGTCCCCTCTTCTGCTTTTTTACTTAAGGAGTACACAGGAAAGATCACCTCATTACTTGAGTCAGGTGCTCTGCGGGTTGACAACAGAAATGTTCTTTCATCGTGGACTCTAGAACTTGTGTTGATGAGGAAACTAGACAATGGGATTTGTAAGCAGAAGGAAGAGTATTCTCCCCTCTAAAAATAGTCCTGAAGTTTTAGCAAATTAGGGAGGCATTATTTATAATGAACCTTTTAGATCTGAGAGCTACACAAGTGAAATACCAATTTACTGGATACTGAAGCTCCCTGCCAGCTGCTTTCCATTAAGCTCAGAGCAAAATCTGAATGATGCTGCAGTTGAGCAGCTGCTTTTCTGATATATTGTTGTTGCTGCTTTTCTGATATATTAAAATATTAGGAACAGTTTTTTTTAATATGTGATTTCATGAACGTAAAAAAAAAGTTGCTTTCCTATTAACTTAGTAAGTAACTGTATACTCGGTGATAGTAATATGATGTTAGGTAATAAATTTTCAGATTTTTTATCTGATTTTTGGAATTGTTTATGATTCTAATGGATTGTTTCATTGTGTATCTATGTACAAGATTTGTCTTTGTAATTATGTTTCTGAAACATAGTTTTTGATCAAAATAAAATGAAATTTACAATCTTTGCATGAGAATATGCAGATATATTAATATTACTCTGTATTGCAAAAATATATAAGAAGTAAAGTTTCCTGGTGCTAGTACACACAGTTTATAGTTAGTTGTTGTTGTTTTTGTTGGTTTTTGTCGGTTTGTTTGTTTTTAAAGAAAGGATAAATCACATTCCCATAGTGGTGTTACACTCATTTTGTCATTTGCCTTCCAGCTTGTCCTAACGGTGGGATTGCTGGCAGTAGTGGTGTACTTGTACACGGTGGTGGCATTCAATTTTTTCCGCAAGTTCTACAACAAGAGTGAAGATGGTGATATGCCAGACATGAAATGTGATGATATGCTAACAGTAAGTCTTACTTTGCTTTCTGTTCTTTTTTTTTTACCTTCTCAAGCTGCTTTGGTTTTGTCCTGAACTTCTTGTTAATTGGTATTCATACAGTCATATCATTAGCCAGCAGGCAGGAAAGATTGCAGTTGAAAGCAAAGGCACAAACATGATGGACATCCTCAACAAATGGATAGATCTTGTGTATGATCAACAAACTCATCTGAAACAGAATAGAAGAAAGTGTAGTGGTACTATACTGTGCTATGATTGTTCAAAAAATGCAAAACAACTATAAGCTGTGAAGCTGAGCTGGCTGACGGGCAGCACTACTGAATCTTGAAATTCAACAGGTCATTCAGGAGGAGGGTCAGTTGTAGGCAAGCATTTTCAGAAGTAATACAAATAGTTAAACTCTAAGCTTTGAAACCCATCAGTTTCCCTTAGCATGAATTGCCATAGTTATCTCTAATAGTCAGTTCAGTAACTACTGTGTTCAGAACCACCTTAAATTATTTTGTACTAACTATGACAGTGCCAGGCTTTGGAGTTATGGGTGGTAGCTTAAACCCCAAAGAATTTCCAAGATGCATTGCCCTTAGTATCTGTCCAAAAACAATCATGTACACCAGTTAAATGTATTTCAGTGTGATGTGCAATGTGAATCTCTTCCAGGGAGTCAACAACATTTAAAAGCCAAATAAAAGGATAAACTATTGAAGCAGAGTAGTATGCCTATTTTTGTCTGGTTTGGGACATTTCAGCACAACAAAATCAGATAACCTGGAGCACAAGTCAGTGAAGGGTTGTTGAACTGTTAGCTGGAGCTAGTTAGCTGGAGCTACTGTTAGTTGGAGCGCTTGCTGTAGGAAGAGAGGTGAAAGGAACTGGACTTTTTTGGCCTAGAGAAGAGAAAGTCTCAGGGTGGAGGGTATGTAAGAAGAGCTCCCAGTGTCTGCAGAAATATTATTGGGAAGACAAATCCAAGCTCCTAACAGGAAATGAATGACAGGAGACTGTGGACGTAAGTGGATATGCTGTAAAATCAGGGTTGTCTCTTGTAAAAACACTAAGACTCGAAATGGGATTTAAAAGAGAATGAATATAAATAATTTTTTTTTTTTAGAAATAAAAAGCCAAACCTTTTTAGATAAGTAGCACTACATTCACTCATTAAGTTAATAATTACCTTTCAGTCTTGGAGTATAAACTATCTCTAGAAACAGTTAGATTTTAGGCAAGGGTCACCCAGCACTGTATGGTACTATATCAGTCTTACAGAAGGGATTTTGGGACTGTGACATAGAAATTGAAGAATGGATTTTTTGTATGGTTACGTTTTAGGAGTTAGTTATTGTCATCACTATTTTTTGATAAAGGGTGAGAACCCTTGACCTGTAGTTTGCAAAGCTGCTTGAAGGAAAAAAAATCCCCTGCTCTAGACCTCTCAAGAGTGATACAATAATTTTCTATTAAATTATAACATGATAAAACTGGAAATTTTGTATTGTCAGCATTCCAGGCAACTGTACTGACATACCTGTTATAGCACTTTTCGTGTCATAGTTTCACAGTATTATTTCAGACATTTTCAATCATTAGTCTGTTGTCTGCACAAGCATTCACACAGAATTTTTGCTTGGTTATGGGTTTTTTGTTTTATTTTGGCTTTGAGAGGAGCATTCTTTATTTTTAATTTCAAATTTGAGACACTAAAAATAGGGAAATCATTCACTTTTGAGCTAGGAAATTGGAAAAGGAGATGGCTATGGTGGTAAGGATATTTCCTATTTACAGTGCTGAAATGATTTTACATGAATCATGGGATGCTCCTGAGCTTCTGGTAGTTGAACTTTTGATCTTATTGAACTGCTACTTAATGACAGACCATGAAGTACTGCAGCTTCAGCTGCACAGCAGCATTTCCCCTCCATCAGAAATATGCATAATCTCAAAGGAGAGAAAAATATGGCTTGACATGCCATAGTTCTTAGACCACAGACCAGTTCTACCAATTACTGAATTTGTAACACTGGTATTTTTGCTTTTAGCTGCAAACAGCCTTTGTATCCCTTTGTTTTGTCTTTTCTAGTGCTACATGTTTCATATGTACGTTGGAGTACGTGCAGGAGGAGGCATTGGTGATGAAATAGAAGATCCAGCAGGAGACGAATATGAAATCTATCGGATTATCTTTGACATCACTTTCTTCTTCTTTGTGATTGTCATCCTGCTTGCAATTATCCAAGGTATGCATTTGTAATCCACAGTGGGACTGGAAGCATTATTTAGCAGTGCAAAGATCTTGCTGCTGTGGTAACAAACCCAAGATTCAGGCAGAACAGCAGGGCAGATCATGAAGGACAGAAAATCACACCCAGCTGACTCTCGTACACTGCGCTTCTAAGTCTCTGTAAAATCAACAGGCTCTAACTGGATCAATAGAAACAAAATAATTTTTTTACCCTAAAAATACTGATGTCACTACAGTTTTTGTCTTGTCATTGCCGTTTAAAAAGCCTCCTATAGAAATCTTGTGGCATAACTTAGAATTGTCCTTCAGTGTAACCTATCATACATGAGCTTTTGTGGACAAAATCAGCAGTGCTGTCAGTATTCCCCCTGCCAGCATGGTAAGTTCTTGACTATCTGGCAGATCTTCAGATTGGTAATAGTGGTGTGAAAATTGGACCATAGCTTTACGAGGTTAAATTTTTTCTTACATAAATATTGCTGTTTTGTGTGATGTCTCCTTATTTGAACAGTGTCTAAGAGTAAAAAAGGATGCTTGATATGAAACAGCTTTAGTATAGTCTGGCTAATGACAGTAGAGAGTTAGCTGTCATTACTTAGCTTTGGAATTTCAGTGAAACTGTTTGACTGATAGTGTTTCTCACTGTTGTAATCTGAATAGTGGATACCTTATTTTGTTATGTCATGGATTTTTTTTACTATGCTTACATGAATTAGGTTTATTGTTATTACTTGAAGTACTTTAACTTCTGTTTGTTTTCATACTATACCTTTAAAATATTGTCAGGAATGCCCCACAGCATCATTTTTTATTAAAGTTCTCACAAATTAACAGGAGTATTTCTCAATTTTGGAAAACTGATAAATAGTTTTGCTGGGTTCACTTGTTGACATAAATACTGATGTCTCATTTTCTGTCAGCCGTCAGCTAACTTAGGATAATTTTGACAGCAGTAAGGGTGCTTTCTCATTCACTACAAGGAAATTCAAAAGGCGACTTTGAGCTGAGTGGTAAATTGTTTATTACTCTCACTCAAGCAAAAGGGTTTTTTTAAAGGTTTGGGGAGGGTGGAACATTTTTTATACCCTGAAGTGGCGTATCTCATGTGGTTCATTTCTTCGTGTTGTGAGTGGCTGAAGAATAGAGTCCTTAACTGTCAAGATTTGTGTGCAGGAGTGACAATAGCCATTGTGGAGCTAATCCTTATTTGTATTGGAGTAAGTGAAGGGAAAGTTATAAGCCGTTTATAATCTGAGCCATAGAGCCTGTGATTCTTTTTCTTCTTTCTGTATCTCCCTCAAATGACCCCTTATTTTTGGCAGAGCTCCAGTAGTAGAACCTTGTACTACATGACAACCCTCTTGAGAGAGGATGCATGGAGCTCTGGGCCTCTGCACATCTGCCATGTGATAAATATCTCAACTCAGTTAAATGGACAGTATTATTTTTTCTATAGTAGGGCCTTAATCACTGGAAACCCACGTATATATTAATGTACTAAGTCAAGATCAGAGCACAGGGAATAAAACAAAATCTGCTTGTCCCATTTTATAATTCAAAGTGGTACTGCCAGCCATAGTACTGGTGTTTCTTTGGCTTACTCTTTTTTCTTTATGGTTTTCTTGTCTTTTGAACTGTTTTGAATTGTTGGCTTCTAATATTTCTGCAGAAGATTCTCATTTAACATTCTTTATCAGGGTTATATTATCCCTGGATTTCCGGATATTCTTTGTCACAATTCTGTTCTTGAACATTAACTATCATTTTAACTTAAACCCTAGGTTTAATTATTGATGCTTTTGGTGAGTTAAGAGATCAGCAAGAGCAAGTTAAGGAAGACATGGAGGTAAGAACATTCAGTTGCTAAACTATACCTATTTTCAGATGGCATGAGGGTGTGTTTTCAGTCAAAATACAATTTAGCCTAGTGGATAGTTTTTCAAATGAAGAGGAAAATAGAGTCCTGTAGATGTTCTGATATTATACAATGTGAATTATAATGAATTGCATGTTTGTGGCTATTTAAGTCTTTTGGATTTTCAAACTAGAGATTTCTAACACAGGGTGTTAACACTGTCATGCTACATTTCATCTCAGATGTAATTTTTTTTTTTTGGCTAAAATGCGTGTGAAAGTATCTTGTACTTTGTGGTTTTCTATTCTGTTGTTGAAGTACATATGTAAGACGTGAGGAAAGTGTTGCAAACCAGCTGCACTTTGTAGTGTGACCTTGAAACATATTCCATTTCAGCTGGACAAACATTGAGGTAAATTTTGCCATGTGTCACAGTAAGCACTGCTGAACATTAAAAAAGTTAGCTGTGACCATTGTACACCGTTCTGTCTCCTGATACCTGTTCTCTTAGAGCTGCCAAAGATTTATTTTTTTAAACAGTAAGAAGCTATTCTGATGGTAGCTAAGCTTCTATTCAAGTGTTTTTACTGAGGTATCCAGTCTGAATCATTAAAAGAAAAGCCTTTTTGTTCAGTGCATATTGCATATGATGCATTGCTATTTTCAAGAAAATTGTTAGCTTTTTTGCCTTTTCTGAAAGCAGGGCAAGTGTTATATGTAGTGTTGAAGTGCTCTGTATTCTTTCTTCTAGACAAAGTGCTTTATCTGTGGAATAGGAAATGACTACTTTGATACTGTGCCTCATGGCTTTGAAACACACACACTACAGGAGCACAACTTGGCCAATTATTTGTGAGTACACTACAAATGCACTCCTCACTAACTCGCTGCATTCACTAACTACCTTGCAGCCTCCACAGGTACCTGATTGCCTCTCTTGGCAATCTTGAATAAGTAATAGTCAGTACTATTTGGCTTTGATGTGCATTTGTACCTTCTTGAATATTTAATTCTGCGGCAGTGACAGCAAGGAATCAACAAGTTTCATATCCTGCTTTCCAGCTTGGTTGTGGCACACGAAGTTTGTATGAGGTTGTGGGTAGAAATGAACTGGATATGTGACTGCAGAAACCACATAAATTGTAAAATTGAATGAGATGTGTAAGGTACAGAGGAGAAGTATGACCTGGGCCTGGAGACTGATGGAAAGAGAGAACACAGGAGTAAGACAAAAAAACCTTACATTGGATAAAATATTTTGTGTGGAATGCTTAGAACTGACTAAGAGAACCAAAGACAAAGGGAGGTGGGGAACTGTAATGAAGAGCTAGATAAGAGGGATCAACCAACAGCATCAGGTCCAACTTTGGAAAATCCAAACAGAGCACCAGTGACCACTAAACTAAATAAACCAATTATCAGGTCTACAACCACGGTATCATACTGTTCTTCTCATGTATGAAAGTCCAGTGCCAGACTGAATTTTATACCAGTGCTATGAGTATGAAGCAGGGGATAGATTGTGTCTTTGTGTTTTCAGGCTGTCACTGAGTAAGCACAAAGTAATGAGACTGCAAAGTCAAACATGCCTATAAAAACCTTCCACCTGAAAAACACATTGTGCAAACAAAACACATTGAAGGTACTATCATATAGGGTTTTGTTCCTAATTAGGAAATAGGATACTATAGCATATTTGCTTTAAAGGGCCTCAGCCTGAGGAATTATATTTTTTTGTGCATGATCATATTTTGTTTTTACATACGTTTGGAGAGATTTTCTCTTATGAGTGAAATTTTGAAATTATCACCCTGTGAAATGTCAGCTTGAACCCTCAAGACCAAAAGGTTATTTTATTTTAATTACAAGTTCTTTTCTGCTCATGTTGAACTTGCATACACTGCTAAAATATCCCCAACCTGTAATTTCAGCAACAGAAATCTCTTAGATATCTTCAGCCTTTTCTATTCAGTGTGGGAAGAGGAAAAAAAGAAATTTCCAATAACCATTTTCTGTCTGCTTCCAAGTGGGTTTTCATGGGCAAGAAAATGTCTGTTGTAATTTTTGGATTAGAAAGTGTATAAAATCTTTGTTTAAACTGAGTTTCTAACTACAGTAAATCAAACTGATTGTACTCCTTTTTCGTATAATGCTCAATGAACAATGAATGTCAGCAGTGTCAGGAAAGTGTTTAATTTGTCTCAGAATATTATCATAGGTAGAAATCTGAAACTTGTAAGTGCATGAACAGCATTATCATTGTACATCCTGAAGAATATCAGTCTCCTTGTGGGTTGCCTAATGTTTCCAAACACTCTACTCATAACAGGTGTTTCTTTGCTTGTAGGTTTTTTCTGATGTATCTTATTAACAAAGATGAAACTGAGCATACAGGACAGGTAGGTTGAACAACTCCATTAATGTCAGCTGGTTCTAAAATAAAAATCATTCAGGCTTGGAAAAACTAAGATTTTTCTAAGGCTAGCCTTCTGTATGGTGTAGAACTTAGTTCTCATTCTTCTAAGCTATTCTTAAGACTTTAGTTGTTTAATGTTCAGGAGTATAAATTCTGTAGCACTTTCTAGTCCTTTTTTTGGTATCTGAACCTGTTATTTTTAAATTGTTCTTTCCACAAAATATAAATACATAGTGTAAACAAAAAATAATGAGAAACAGAATATTGGAGTATTCTGTGAAAGTAGCACTCTTCATTTCTCCCTTTTGATTCTTTTTTTAATAGTCTTAGTCTTTATTATTATCATCTACATATAATCTTCTATGTCTACATTCCTGAATAAGTCCATATGAAAGAACTTGTGCATATATTTATAATGAAAAATATGTGAACTTTTATCTGGAAGTTTCTTATTATTCCTCTCTATTCTTTCAAACTTCTGGTGCCCCCTTCAACTTTCTTTAACTATATAAAAAATCACTAAGAAAATATATCAAATTTACAGTCTTTTTCTTTCCTGGTGACACTCTTCCAGCTGACTAAACAAATGTTCCTGTGTTGCAAAACAAAACCCAAAAGAACTGACTAGTATCATGGATATAACCCTACAGACTTGAGTCACAGGGATGATTTGCTATAAATATATGTAGCTTAGTCTTTCTGAACTCTGACATGTGTGCTGTAATCATCTTTGCACAAATCTCCGCCTTGTCCAGTACAAGTTTATGTGTTTGCTTTGCTATTTTTGAACATCATTTGTCATTTGAGAATTTTGTACTAACTGAGATTTTTAAACGTCTTTTTTATTTATACCTTCCATTTCCTTGGCAGTGCATCCTACTGTATTCACTGAAGACAGATATCTACTAACTATTCAGTTTTGATACTGCTAGGTGATATTTTGAAAACTGAGAGTACTTCATACTACATAACTTCTAGGAACATGCTCTAGTGGTGAACTTGGGACTAGGTTATGGTTGGATTCAATGATCTGAAAGGTCTTTTCCAACCTAAACAATTCTGTGGTTCTGCAGCTGGAGCAACATATACCTTTTCTACCCTGGAATTTGCATAATGAAAACCACATTTAAGTGGTGTATGAAAATAGAAATAAACTGACATACTCTTTACTATTAACTGAAATGTCTTAAGACAGAACCCTATCCAAACAAATAATCAGAAAGGAAGAAATACCAAACCCCACTGACTCAGAAAATACTGACTATAAAGGTAGTTTTGGTTTACGTATTGTTTGTAGGCATGTTTTGAAATGACTGATGCTAAAATTCAGTCACATTTCTATGACAGAAAATATTCTACTTACCCTGCTATTTGTCTTGTGGCCAGCTTTAATTGAGCTGTACAGTGCTCCTCCTTCCTGAAAAAAGAACTAAACTGCCTGGCTCTCTTCTGTGCATCTCTATACTGCTTTTTGACCAGGTGACAAAAATGTAAAAGCTATTCTAAACTAATCAAAATTGTTAACATGATTGATTGATGTTCAACAATCTGGCATGCTCAAAATCAAAAAGGTGAAGTCATGTATAAATAAAAGAGAAAAAAGTCATGGTTAATGATTTCTCATTAAATCAAGTTAAATAATTTAAACTGTTTTTCTTTCAGGAATCATATGTATGGAAAATGTATCAAGAACGGTGCTGGGAGTTTTTCCCTGCTGGTGATTGCTTCCGAAAACAATATGAAGACCAGCTCAACTAAGCAAAAACAAGGATTTCTGGACAAAAAATGTCCATGTATTTCCCAGCACTTTTGGGAATGTCTAAAATATTTCTTAAATCCCCAAAGCTGTGTGCATTTTGGAGCACCAAATCTCTGTTTTTAATGACCCAACTGCACTTTTATTTTCTTGTGTATTTGCTTTGAGAACACTGGAGTAAAGAACAATGAAAAATTACAGCAACTTTGGAACCAAACCAACCACTTGCACAGACAAAAGATGTCCCAATACATAACATGCACACACAAGTAGAGACTTGAGACAGCTTATTTTTGAAACTGCCAGATGATACCCTTGTCTAAAAGATCACACATGGGGTGACATGGTAGCAACACTCATTTGGTCTGTTTATTTCATCATCCTGGAAGGAACTATATATAGTTCACAGAGCACCGTAAAAGATTGTTGTGGACATTAAGTTGTGGGGAAATAGTGCCTTACTATATGTGGGTTGAGCTATGCAGAAGATGAGTGCATGATGACATTTTTTTTTTCTTTGTGTCTTCCCTTCCCATTTAATATTTATTTTGTGGTTTTGGTGGGTTTGGGAGGAAGGATTTGATTGTGCACATCTTTTTAATAAGACTGGAGTGTCTCAGGACAAGATTAGGTTATTCTCATCAAGTTCATTTCACATTTACCTTCCTCTTTAGCTTTTGCTCTTATTTTGGTAATGCTCTGATACAACACTGCTACTTTATGAAATCTTTGTATGAATACAAGACAGCTGCAAAAAAACACTTTAACAAGAAATGTTTCATTGCATGTTTATTATGCAAGTTTAAAACAATCAAAAAACAACCTTCAGAAACAAGTTGATCAACATGAAAAACATTCACAATAATTATATCCATAGTAATAAAGTGTTGTGGGCTTTATTGTACATCTGGAACAAGTGTCATCAAACAACAATATGAATATATGTTAAGAATTTGACAGTAATTTTAGTTTCTTTTTTTTCTTTCTTTCATTTCTGCCACCTGTGATTGATAGTGGAGTTGAAGATTTTCTTGTTAAATTATTTTTTAAAAGCAAAGCTGAAGCAATATCCATTCAGGGACTCCATCAGTTGCATCATGAAACACCAATGATGTGTATATTACTCCATTTTGAGTCCTTTTCAATTGTAATGCCAGTCTTTACAAATAAAAAGAGACATTCAGAATGGAAACAAGCTGGTTTTGGTAGCATTTGAAGTCTTTGTTATAGTCTTTTTATCAATTAATGAATTAATTTTAGCCACTTCAAACCAGGATTAAGCTACTGTTTCCTTAATGAAAGATTTTGGTACTGATTGTGGTCTTTTCTCCTGGACTTGCTTGTGTGTTGCTCTCTCTCATTTCTTTACAGGTCACAGCTTTTTCATAAAAGAAATTTTCTGTATCAATATTCAGTTATAACTAAAAAAAAACAATTAAGGAGACAATCACTTAAAAATGCTAAGGCTGTATTCTTAAAAACAAGGCTTTCAGTTCTTTGAATTTTGCTGAATTTGGTATCCTGTTCATGGTTCTGGTAAAATTCTCTCAAACATCGCAAGATTTGAGGCCAGAGACTGGGCAGGCTGACAGGTGATAGTGCAAGCTGTCAGTACAGCAACCACAACATGTATTCTGTTTTTAAACCACTCCCACCCAGACTGGAATGTTCAGTCCAGCTCTGTTTCCTCCCTACTTGGAACAACTTCATAAAGCACCTTTGTTCAGCCTTTCTGGGATTTGTGTCTAAGATTTAGAAATGAGGAGTTGTGGTCGTGTTTCTTTTTGGGTGTCCCATGTAGGAATAGTTGTTTGACACATGTATGTACACAGACTATTTTAGTTTTGCACATTTTGTAGGAAAATATATAGCTAATGATTCTGAGGGATATTTCAAGATTCCTTTATCTTCAAAAAAATTCAAATGGGTGTTGTAGGTAAATACCAGAATAAATGTGACATGTTTCTTTAAACCTCAAGTTCCAAGTCAAAGAAGTCCTGGGGCATCCTTCCTGTTGAATCCAGTATGCTGTTCAACAAATATTTGTGAAGCCATACTTAAACACTAGAGATTTTTTTTATGATTATATGGTGACCCAAAAAGCTTAAGTATGAAAAATCTTCATTTATTAAATCAATCATAGCTTTCACAGAAGCAAATTCCTACATCTAGGCACTGGTCAGGAGAATTTACAAGATTAGTGTTCAGTGCTGAGAAAGGGTTTGGGCTTGCTCTGACAGACCTTCAGACCCTGGTTTATGCAATCCGCTCTGCAGTGGCTGTAGGCTTTCTGTGAGTCCCTGAAACTTAGCATTTCCTGTTTGATGCACTCAGTTTGTCATGGAGAGCTTTTATCTTAAAAGATAATTCAACAAAAAACCTTCTAATGTGCACTTTTAACAGGATGATACTTTTCAAGCAGTCCACATATTGGACACACATAATACACACTGTGGCATACAATTTAATACCATTAAATTTATTTTAGCCTTACGCAAAGTTGAAAAACATCCTTAGATTTTACTGAAAATTACAAACTTCCTGTGACAAATCTAAGTTCTTTGAAGTTTGGTATTGTAAACAGTCAACTAATACAAACAATTTACATGTTTAATAGTTGCATCAAAAGAAATCAACACTGACACAAGTGCCCTGTATGATAATAACACGTCACTTGAAAACTGCAGTTTTAGATCCAAGAAAATAAAAAAATTGGTGTTTATGCATGTTATATTTAAGGTAAGGTTATACTTACACATTTGTGTATGCTTATGGATTTTTTTCAGCTGTTAATTGAATTTACTGACTGTGTCAGTAAAACAGTAATTTTCAGGGGTAAATAAAGTATCTCCCACCCTTTGTTAAAAAAAGCTGTTTATCTCTGAATGTCAAAAAATTGAGAAGATCTCCAAAACTGATGATCCCAGCACATCAATGTTAATTTCAGCAAAGGAATGAAGAAACAAAAGGCAACAGAAATACAAAGTAAGATGGAAGAGTAGTTGAGGTGTGATTTATTTGTGGAAGTTGTTACCTCCCTATATCTTGCTCCCTTTAGAACTGACAATTATTGACAATTGACAATTGACAATTGACAATTTACACCTTCTGTTCTTAGGTCTTTCCTATTCCTTAAAGCTTGAAGCTTATCTGTGTTTTTTTTTACTGAGACAATCAAGAAAATAGGCAGAAAATGATTCTGTAATATCCTTGGCCCCTGCATGACTACAAGATTAATCCTAATAGCACTAATATGCTATTTAAATTGTTCAATATTTTAATTTTTACTACCTTCCTACTGTTGCAGAGCCCTTACTAATGAATTACATTAATGTTTGTTTCTATAACTATGATAATATTCCTGCCACCTTCAGAGGCACTGAATAATTCAGTTTACTTAAATAATCACTTGTGAAGTATTTATAGGATGTAATATTATCTAAAACAGAATATTTTAAATTATTTTTGTTCATTAGCCAAAACAAAGGAAACTGGTGTCCAACACAGTATTTGTCAAATGATAAAGACATCTGTCACAGAGAGCATGGGTGGGTATGTTGTTTGATTAAATCTGTCTAATGTTTATTTTCATAAATACACCTTCTGCAATCTCTCTCCTTTAAGTCATAACCACTTTAATTAGTATAATTATTTGCTTCTTTTTCAGTTTTCTTCATTTTTTTCTAAAGCCACGCCAAACCGTAGAAGCTAGGTTACAACTACAATTTCAGACTATACAGATCTTAAATAATTTTTTCTGGAAAACTTGTTATTTATTTAAGCAGAAAGATATGTTTATACATTGTTTAAGATTTTTTGAAGCTTTTTTGTGGATTAGGGTTTTCATTTTTGCATGGATACATTTTAAATGTATCCATGCAAATCCTTCCATTTTAGTTCACAATTATCTTTTTGATTCAGATATTGTGAATTGGATTTTTAGGCAAAAGGAAATGTCTCTTTTATGTGGTAGAGAAGACCCTTCTCAGCAGTTATTGAAGATCTCCATCAGCCAGACAGCATCCTTCTGCCGTGTCAGTGGAGGTCAGGAGTTGAAGCAATCCTTGATGTGAGCAGCTTGCTTTTGTAATAACAGGACTATGAGCTGGTCTGCAGTTACAAAGTCTTAACCTATTCATTTGCTGCTGGATGGGAACATCTGAGCTAAAGTTCTCAAGAAAGGAATGTATTGAATTTTTTGGAATGGAAGGGGGAAATGCTGAAAACCTCACAAGTAAAAGAACCTGAAGGTCCTTGCTGTTGGTCCATTGTTTAAATGCTCCAAGTTTGCATGCAAGATGCAGTTGCTGACTTTCTTTGTAGAAATTGCATAGTTACATAGACTAAAAACCTATCTCTCTTGATATGTTTTAAATGGAATTGGAATGGTAAAAGGATGGCTAAAGAATCCTGGACTATGGAATTGGAGAACTGAAATAGATCAAAAGGTTTTGGTTAGTTGTTCTTTGTGTAGTGCTAAGAGTATAGAATGAAACTGCATGAATTGATTGCACCAAAAAAATTAAAACATGCTGAGAGAATCAGAGAAGGGAAAGTCCTCAAGTCCTGTAACTACAAGTGAATAAATGGAAGGAGTGTAAAGGGTCATGCGCTGTTGTTGTATTTCATCAGAGAATAATGAATTGTAGTCATTTTGGAGCAGTGTTGTTCTCAGTGTTATCTGCACAGCAGGCACGGCGTGGCTCAAAGGAGTGTTATTCTGTGAGCCACGCTGTGCCTGTTGTGCGGGAAGGGAGGACAGTGGATGACATCTGGTTTAAACAGTGGCATCCAGTGAGGCTGCTGTTCCCTCCTGTGGCAATGTGCTCATGCTGTCCTCAGTGCATCCAGATCTGAAGGGGTCCCTTCCCATCTCCCTCAGTGCCAGGGAAAGGAAACAACTGACCGTGTGTGTTCTCTCCGTTGCACTATCGGCTCAGCCCTCTGGCAGCGGACTGGCACCGCCGTACCTGCTGATAGCTGCTACACACACACTTGCAGACACTTCCTTGTGAGAACAAATTGAAGTTAAATTGATTAGACAGCTGCTCAGTGCTGACAACAAGGCATGTCCTTTTATTGTGTGGTCTATCCTAATGCAAGGAAAGTTGTAAATTCACTGACTAGTAAATAGGAAAAAAATTAATGCCACTGGACCATATAACAGCAATCGATTTTTGGCTCTGTCCAAACAAGATAAAATTTCAGGTACTAAGTAAAATATTGTGATTTTTTTAGGTATCTACAAACTATATTAGAATAAGTGGCTCAATAGTTTTGATCTAACTACTGATCTGTTTTAAAGTGATTTACAGTGTTACCCTAAGAGATTAATAAACCAAGTTTTTGATTTTAAGTAATAATCATAAAATATCTCAAGTTGGAAAGGACTCATAAGGATCACCAAAACTCAATGTAGTTCCTTGTTGTTTTAAAATATTTTTATCCTTGATGATCATCTATTTATCCAACTTGAAGTCAGTTCGACTGATAGGGAAAATTATCATTCTGTGAAGCACAATGTTTTAGAAAAGAGCAGTGGTTCATAGTGTGCTGTGCACATCTGGAGGACCACTCAGGGTTTAAATAAATCTGACAGAATGCGCTTTGGACAGGAAATACTGACACTGAATTTATTATTATTTTCACTGGTTCTTTACGCTTGGAAAAGTGTAGAATTAATAATAATTTAAATATAAGAATGTAAAGATACATCCATAATCTCAGAATTTGTCTCTTGTCTCTCCCTGATTTAGCTTTCATCATTCTTGACTGTAATGAGGCAGTTTTTATTTGCTTAGACTTCTGCTTCATATCGGAGGTTAATATCACATACTTTGCAGTACTTGGAAGTGATTATATACAAAGACCAAAATAATCCTGGATAATTTTAGAGAAAAATGCAATATAATTTTCCCAACTGATAGTCCTTGGCAATGTATGAAATCCATTTCTTGTTTAAATTTTGCTTCTGCAAATGGTTTCAGAAGCTCTCTAGAGTGTTGGAGAATGGAAATCATTCTTTTTGTATTTTCAAAACCTTTGTTTGTCTAAATGTTCCTTAAGATTTAAAAAGTACACAAATGTAAATTAGGGACTTTCCAGTACTGAGAGCTAATAGCAATCTCCAAAATATATAATCAATAATCTGTACAATTTTTGCATCTATATGCATCATGGAGCTGATGTATAATTAATTACTAATTAGTTACCATATTTTCATAAGGAATCTTTGTGCATTCTGAATTGCAGTAACCTCTTATCTGGACTTACTTGATTTAAAAAAAAATAAAGTAATTAATATGCCTGCAAGACTAATATGCACATTTCACCTAGACATTTTTATGCAGGCTATGAGCTACTTGCTATAGGAATCCAACAAAGTTATAAAAGACGGGTTAAAATAAGCTGCTGAGGGGCAATCTGAATAATACTATTCAGAATGTTCTGCCTGGGAGGATTGCTAAAAACCAATTCACATTAAATTTTCCTTCTATTGTTTGCTGCTTAATTTGTCAATTTTTGCAGTGTAAACTACCAGCATCTGTAACTGTGAAAGGAAGTTACTGCACAAGGTTGTTTTATAGTTAGCATTTGGAGGATATCAGCAGCTCCTGACAAACAGTGGCCCAATTATCCAGCTCACGGTTTAACCATGATTTGTGTGTAGAAACAACTGTGCTGGCATTGTTTTGACCAAGTTGACCTAGAAGCAGTAAACAAATTTATTTGTTGTGCTTGTGGTCTTACCGCTGGATGCTGGTAAAACTCAGATGTCCCAGAGCTCTACTCACATTATCTGTCTTTTTGCCTTTGCATCCTTGTTGTGTCTTGCTGTGGCTTAATTTCTGTTCCCACAGTTTGGATTACTTTTATTACCTGAGATCCTTTAAAGTTTCTTCAGTTTATATGTAAATTGTTATACGCTCCAGAAACTTGCAAGAGTGTAGCCAGGGGGATCAAAGTGATGCACCAGAATTAACTGAACATGGAGAGATTGGGTTCAGATGGATTCTGGCACAGACAGTTAGATCTAGGGTGCCATATTTCTGGGTCACATGTTGTCATCTTCTTTTCTGTGGACAAGACATGCACAGAGAAATTATACAAATCTTTCCAGTTGCATGGGAGCAATGAAGGGCTTCAAACAATCACAAAAGCAAAAAGTGCTCATAGTCCTGAGCAAATAAATGAACAAACTCACAAACATTATACAAACCAGGGTAGTAAATGTTCAGGAACAGGCAAAATGAATTGTTTTGACAAAAATTATATTATTCCAGTCACATACACAGAGACAACTGAGGAACCCAGAAGAACTGCTGTGTGATGAGGTAGATGTTCTGTCTGTGTATATTCTGACTGTGCTATGCAGATATGGCAGAGTTGGATACATGGCAGTGAAAACATGCTTAGCTGTGCAATAATGTATGGCATATCCAACTGGAAAAGGGAAATTCTGGCATAAATACTAATTAGAGAAGAATTGACATTTTTAGTGGAAAATAAGCCTTTTTGATGCATAAAGATATTGTTAGATACTTTATCACTATTATTACATGGTGAAATTATATAGTACCCTCTTTATATTCAAAATTATGCATTCAATATGGGACCTGAAAAGATTGATGTTTCTGTATACTGGTTTTGCAAGTCACCTGTGTTCCTAATATGGTTCAAATTAATTAATGTAATCTACTTTGGAGGCATAAAAGAAGCTTAAGAATAATGTTGGGAAGAAATGTTTATTTTGATACTTGTAACATCACCTCATAGCTTTTTACAGTTTAACTGAGGCAGTGAATCTCCCAGATTTTCTGATGAGTAATGATACAGTGTTACAACCACAAAAGGAAATCAAGTTCTAAGGAAAACAGTGTCTTTATTTCTGAAGATTGATGAGGCCTGTATTGTTCTGATAAATATTTCTGCGTTTCTCCAAGGAGAACAGCCTTTGAAAGCTATTGTTATTGTGTTCTTAAAGACAATTATTTTTTTGGGGGGGTGGGGGAGGGAAGTCAACAGTACAATAATATGAAGCTTAATTTCATACAGAGATTATACTCTAATTGTAAATCATAATAACAATCCCTTCTCATTCTTAGCATTGTTAAAAGTTTGACCAACTATCTTCTAAGCCATTTGCACTAGCTTTGCAGGAAAGGCAGCTTCATTGGACAGGATTCTTCCATTTATAAAAGAGATTACTTTGAAAAAATATCATACCAATTAAATAAAAGAAACAGATGTCTAGAAAATCATGAGTGTCCTGCTGAGAGTGTACAGTTGTGCTAGTCTACATACAGTGGAGAAGTGGACTAAACAGTGGTTCCTGGGATTTAGTCTGGAAATTAGGAAAAATCTCTTCACTAGAAGAGGAGTGCAGCAGTGGAAAAGTTGTCCAGGGACTCTCATCCTTGGAGATGTTCAAAGTTCATCTCTGAGTAGAAGCCTGGGCTTAAATGCTATCCAAAAGTCCTATCCAAGCAAGACTGCTTTGATTCTGTTGGACAGAGACATCAAAAGTCTTCCTACTTTTTCCTAAGCCTCCAGTTATAGGGGCAGTTAATTTTGGATGCATATTGCTGAGCTTCATTGTCCATTTTGTCAGACATAATGCAGGCACTGTACTTCTGTGCTTTAATATCTGTCCTAAAATTTTGTATAGAGCTTTTTCCCTTTTCTCCAGAAGTTCACTGTGATTCAGAAAGGTGATGAGAATGGGAAAGGCTTTAAAAACTAAAGTTAACTTTTTTTTTTTTAACCTGAACTAAATTTCTAAGATCTCAAAAAATTTGAAAGCAATTCTGTGATTTAAATTTTATGACTGTGATCCATGAAAAGGAGTAACACAAGTCCCTTTGGAAGTTAATAATCTGAGTATATAACTTGATGACAATGCCATTATTGTGTGTTTGTGCCTGTTTGAAAGAAATTGAAGTGTGTCTTAAGTGTTAGTACTCCTAAGAGAAGGCTATTAGGAAACAAATTTGATAATTACTTTTATTTCTGCTTTCTTCTGCTCCCTTTCAGCTGTCATAGTGTTTATAATTTTGTTTCTCTAAATATCCTCCTGTAACCCATTACATTACTGTCATGGCATTACAATTTGTCCTTATACCTGGTAAGAACAGGCAGCTAAAATGTCCAACATTCTTTTAACAAATGCAAATTGTCACCCAGTCAAGGTTAATTGCAAGGAACACTATCAGAAATTATTCTTGCCAATTACATTTAAGACAGCCTTTTGGTCAAAACAGGTTTTATAGGATAAAACATGTGTAAACATTTATGGGGTCACAGAAATAAGTAGGTGAATTTAGCAAAATAGGATCCACGAACTAATCATAATCAATGGAAGAATGATGATCACTGATTATTATCAAAACCCTGTCTGGGAAAAAGAAATTACTTAGAAAATGTATTTAATGACTTAGAAAATTAGATGTGCTCTACAGAAATGTAGAAAGGTATTCAAAACTGAAAACTCGTTTATAAAGTAGCAAGGTTTCTGAAATTTAGTTGTTTCATTGGGGAAAATAATTTAAAATACAGAATTTCTGTTAAACTTATTTAGAATGGTTCTTTTAAAGCAGAACAGGAGCAATCTCTAGCTAAACAGGACTTGGAAAAATCTAGACTAGAATGAGAAATTGTTTGTGTTGCCCCAGTTTTAGAAACAGAAGGTTTGTGTGGAGGGCATATATATCCCTGAGCACTGTTTGTGCAGCAGTGTTCTAGCATGCCTTCTTGGTTGTGGCTGAAGGAATTCATGGGCTGGATTGCAGCTGCCCTGCATGCTGAGAAATGCTAAGCCTCTTTTATGTGCTAGACTGTATGCAATCACCAGGCCTGCAGAAAAGTCCAGCCAGTGGGGAATTAGACATAAAAATTATCTTCTCAGCTTCTCTGCCTTTTACAGACACAGGTAGAACACAGTTATTATCAGGACTTACCCACTGGGGAACGCTGGAGGCTTTGTAACCAAAATGAAATAATTGAACCAGGCAGCCCCACTGATAAAAGAGTTCTGAGAACAGCAGCAACAACAACAAAAACACAACTGAAAAAGCACAAGGCCTCCACACATCTCTGACAGTTCTGGACAGGCTTCTAGCCCTTGTGATGTTAAAGAGCTTGAGGAGCACCCTCTTTTTTGGAAAGGATATTGAAGAATTAATCTGTTAATGTGATGAATGGTTACATTGAAGACTTCCTTCTTTACACTACAATATAAGAATGATATAAAATACCCTGAGCTCTCTGATTCATAAGAATAATGAAAGAATAAATAATTTGTGTGCATAAAAATCGAAGATGGATATTTGTAAGTAACCTCAGTCCTTTTAATAATGTGTTTATTGCTCTAGGAGAGAGAGAGAGAAACAATATTTTATTTTAAAAAACAAATCATGGTGAGATTACCAGGTTGTCATTTTCCCCCTGCATTTAAACCTGGTCCATTTGAGTTGTGGGATGTCTGATTCCCAGAGTAAGGTGAGTTTCCAGCTGAGCATGAGCTGCCATTCAGGCTGAGACCACGTGCACCAGTGTGGGGTGTTTGTGGTGGAGTCTCTTGGGGACCCTGATGTGTGGGTGTCGCTCAACTGCAGCATGTGGCACAGTTATACAGCTTTTAGTTTTCACTCCACTATTTCTGAAAGAAAATAATTTTAGAAAGAACTGTTGATCCTTATATGTAAGAAACCATTGCAATGTATGACTGTGTTGTCCAAGTAGATACATAATAGTTTCTCTCAGTTTGTTGACTGGAAACCAATTCCCAGTTGTCAACAAGCTGTGCAAAGAGATTCTAGTATTTTTCCTGTTTACTGATTTTCAATTTGTGATAATTTCTTGACTATCAAAAGAGGAAAAAAGATTTCTATTCAGAGCTACCTAACTTTTCTTGAAACTCAATAGCAAATGTATGTTAATTCGCTCCAAATGCTTTCTTTTCCCAATCCTTTTTTATAATTTCAAATGCTAGTTGTTTTTCTGTGTCATATATTTTGCTTGGTTAGTGATTAACATTTTCCCCCTGAGAATTCTGCCAGTCACAAAGCTGTTCAACTATCTCTTGGAAAAAGAGAATTATGACTTTTTCACCTGAAAATTTGTGAGGCTTATTTTTTCATATCTGTATTTATTATTCTATTATTCTATTTTTTATTATTTCTGTTAATTTTTATTAATATTTAATAATCACTAAACTCTCACTGGATACCAGAGTTTTCCAACAGAAAAATTAGAGTAACATGCGAACCACTTAAATGAATGTATTCTGTATCAGACATAAAGGAAGAGAAAGCAATTAAAAATAATGATCCAATGCCATTCCAAATTTTTTATTACCTCCAGCAATCACTAAATTTGGAATGTTATCACATACTTACAGCTGCAGTGGAAACAGGTCTTCACTTGAGTAGGCTATAGTGTTCCTGTTAATGTAAACTGTGTGTAGTTATTCATACATTTTCATTTAAAGATTCAAATATAAACCAATTGGACATAATTCCCTCTATAAGATTCCTTTCATGCCTCAAAAAAAAGCAACAATGAAGAACAAATGAGTCAAAAAATCAGTTTTTTTGCTTAGTATCATTTCATGCTTCATTTACCAAATATTTATTGTTATGTTGTGTCAAAGCAATGAAGACTTTTAATTTAATACTCTTGGAAAAATTCCAGATGTGTTGATATGGGGTGGGTTTTCTTATACAGATACTGAAGATCCCAGTTCTGAATATGAAAAAATCTTTAGAAATCCTAAACAAAGTTTAAAAATCCTGCTCATGGAAATAGTAAAGTTCAGATTTGGGGCTTTGCATTTCATATGTTGTCCTTATGATATATTTTTAGATATCCTTGCATACTCTTAGTGTTTTATGCATTCACACTAGTTGGCTCCTGCAATTGCTTGTTTTGGTTCAAATAGAACCTTCTGTGGCCTTTTCCAGCCAAAGAGGCCAGTGGCAGCATTAAAGGAGGACAGGTTGTGAGAAAGAATGGCCTATGAATTTTGTAAGATTACTCTGACTGAAAATGCTGAATTCACTTCCTTTTGCAAGTTTTTGAAAGTGCATAAATTTAGTATTTTTTCTAGTTTCTGTATAGAACAGACTAATCTTTTATCCAGTTACATAACAAATTGTATTTGAAGAGAACATATCTCTCAAACATCCTACTTTTCTTATTTTGAGGTAACAGACTGTACAGAAACAAACTTTTCCTTATTTATTTCAATGTTTGATCAGCCTCAGCTACAGAAAATAAACCCTTATTTATAAAGTTACTTCAAGTACAATAAAAAAGAATTTTTCTATACTTTACCCATCTAATCTTTTTTTCTAAAGCACTTTTTTGTACTCTCTTTTTCATGCCCATTAGGATGTTTATTTTCTATTGAGTCATCTCTCAATTTTGTTTTGATAAATTAAGCACACTGAATTCTTTACATCTTTTTCTGTAAGATGATTTCTTCAGACCTCATCAATTTTTTGAAAAGCATGTTTTTTCAAGCATGAGCAGGAAAATCATATGCCCTGTAGAAGCATACACAGAGAATCAAGTGACCACTCATGTGACTTCCTTATGCTTTGGTTAAATCATTTTGAAAAAAAGCGTCATGCTGAAAACGTGACTATATTTGCTTGAACAGTATTGCATTTGCATATTTGGAAACCCCACTGCTTTCCAGGTTAAGGTGAGATTGTATCTGTTATTTGTGAACCTGTGACTTCAAACAATTTTAAAATGACCAGTCAAAACACAAACTCATATATGACTTGTCCTTGTTGCTGTGCTATTTTTCTCTTATAAGAGGTGTTGAGTGTTTGGTAACAGTATTTAAAATAATTTCTATTAAAATACTACTGCTGGTTACCCACTAACTCTAATGAAATGCCTTATGGAAGTTTTCACTTCTCTGTCTTCTAAAATGTCACAGGAAAATGTTCTAGTTTACAAAAAGAAAATAATTAACAGCTTGTGTTCACTCTTTATGCAAGTCTTTAATCTTTTAAAGGTATCTGAAAAACCTCGGATATTAAAATTCATCACCAATCCAAGAGCTCCCTTCCTTGCCTGGCCCAACTACCCCTAGGTGCTTTCTCTTCCTTTCCTCCTGCTTGCTTTCTGTGGGGTTCCTTTGCAGGACATTTTGGCAATGAGTTCTGGATGTTAAAGCCTTAGGAACTGCATTAGTGTGGAAAGGGTGCTTAGCTTAACATTAGCTGAGTTTCCTCAAAGGGGCTGATAATGCATTTTCAAGAATTATACTATGAATAGAAGCCATACTTCACCACTTTTGATTACACTTCTCTTCAAAGGATCTGATCTTTCCTTTGACATCTGTTATTGTCCCCTCCTGAATTCCTCTTAGAATGCTTAGGGGGCCCAGAGGAAAAGACATTTTAGCTGACATTTGGCAGTCAGGTATTTTACTTACTTTATTTCTTTTTCGGTTTTGGATGCCTGTTGTTCTTGTTTCCATTCAAATTAATTCCTGTGTATGTAGCTGCACTGATATTTAGCTGATATTTTGTGGCAGCAGGTGAATTCTCTGTGGAAGTGTGGCAAGCACAGCAGCCTCCTCAGGAGGCTGTCCTCAGTACTCACAGTACTCCCTGTGGGATAAAACGTGTGCCCAAGTGCCAGACCTGCCCCCTCCAGACTCTCTCACTGGTAGCACATGTAAGGGATAAAGTGTGTGTGTAAATTATAACAGAGACCTTTGCTGCAGAATTCCAGCCATGGTGGGGCATGGCAGAGAGACAGAGTGGTCAATGTCTGCACTAGCTCTGTCCAGGACCATCAGTATCCTTTAGGGCATTGTTCTACTCTCCACTTTCTTTGCAAATACCATACAGCAATGCCAATAATCCCTAAATTTATTCTATTCAATGTTTCAAAGCTATTTTACTGGACAATTTGTACCGATCTCTTCCATGAACTTTGGCTGTGGAATTTAGATGTTATATATTTGATTGCTGTTATTTTTTTTTTTTTGTGTTAAATATGTTGTACCCATCTCCTGAGCTCCTGATGTGAATACTTCACAGTAATTCAAAAACCTGCATTTCGTGTTCATATGGTATTTTCAGATACAGAAACCATTTAAAAAAATTACTTTATAAGAGGAACCTGATTCCAGAGCTTGAAACAGAGCTATTTCACATGTGAAAATAATTCAGTAGCACATTGGTTCTTAAAGACAAAAACCTTCATAATAATTTAAGCATTTGTGTAGGCCTAACATCTTTTAATGATTCTGACAGAACTGCTTGATTAAAGATGCCCAGAGAAGATTAATGACTGCATTAAGTATACGACCTTATGGCATCTCATAAAATTGTTCTCTGAAAGTTTAATGTAGGCTTAATAAACAGTAATTATTCCTTCCTACCATATGGCTGTTACCAGATACAGGAGGGTGGAACCCATTTGAAATACTATTCATAGTCTCAGGTAAGTTGAATAAAAACATTGATAAGAGCCAATTACTTGTATCATGAAACATAAGTGTTGATTGCCCCTACGGGAAATGTCATGTTAATAAAAATACTTGCTTTCAATGTCAGAAGAGTTGAGAAGTGTGTAGAATTTTTATTTCTGTACAGATTCCTGTGTGAGAATATCAAAGCATTTGAAAGGTGGGTAATTATTACTTCCATTGCAAACAAATTAATATGAGAAATAACAAAAATAAGAGCTAGAATTTAAAAGTTATTTTTTGTATGTAAAGATAGATACAACCAGGTGAAAGATGCTGATTTTATGGAAGTGTGTCTGAGATTTTGGGTGCTTGTTCATTTGGGTATTCATTGATTTCAGCTGGAGACAATCAGTGGCAAGCTAATGACCAAAATGTACAACAGAACAATAACTCAGATATTTCAGATTTTTCTGGAATCAGATTACCCTGCTTCACACCAAAATCAGGAGTCCAAGCCCTGGGAATGAACTGAACTTTTCTGAAGTTCTGTGTTATTTGAGGCTGAAAGTAGCATTACAGATTGCTCAGTTTTTAGTCCTTAGCTGAGGTGATAAGAGCCAAGTGGTCTCCAAAGGCTGCATCTATGGAGCTTCCTTCAGATTATCTGGTCCATCCTCTGGAGAAGGCTGTTTTTCTCTGGTTATAGTTTTAAATTCTCTTCAGATCATATAGCTCTCCATGAATTGTTCATACTTTCACACAGGAAAATACAGTATCGTAATTTATTATACCTTATTGTATGTGTGAAGTAATGGTTTGTTTTGAGTCAATAGCACAATAACCGAAGAGCTCAGAAAATGCTCATTCTCTTCTGTGATTTTTTAATGTTATAATGTCTTTAAATACTCTTCCATGGTTTGAATTCCCTGCAATAATAATAGTTACTTACTCAGAGTCTCAAAAAAATGTATGTTTGTCAGATCATATTAATCAAAATCTGTCAAGTTTGTTTATCTTCATCTTCTCTCTTCAAACTAGAGCTTGTTTCTCTCATCTTGTTTTTGTTTTCCTTCTTCTAGGAAAGTGTATCAGATTCCTCCTGTGAAAAAATAGGTCAACAAATAATTTAAAAAGAGAGTTTGACACAGTGCACTTTAGAGAAATGCCCCTTCAGTAACTTTATAAATATAAATGCACCAGTAAAGATCTAGTTTTTTAGTCAGAGGTAATATATCAAAGGTTGGCACTAACTGAAGAAAAAATGAATCCCACTTTTTTATTCAGTAGAAGCTGAGTTAGTCTGCATGCATTAGAGTAATTTGTTGCCCTTAAACAGAGATGGATCTAGCTAAATTTACTGGTTATATTGACGTATTTCAAACTACTTTTTCTACATGGGAAATGTGTGTGCATGCTGTATGTCGTCTTGGCTTTACAGATCAAATGTGCTCATTTTAGGGAAAACTTGTTCTTATTTCTGTTGTGTTGATGTGGAAATTAATTTGCTGCAAAAGTTAATCTTACTGTGGTGCTTTTTCACTGGGAATCAGATAGACAAAATGAGCTATCTTGTGAGTCTGCTTGCTTGTGTACTAGCTGAGGGCTTGCTGAGGTTGGTCTTTCTGCTCTCAGTGTGACTGGGGTAGACAGGAGGTAGAGGGGAGAGAAGTGCCAGACTTCAAGGCAGGCCAAAGTGGAAAAGATAAGGTTTTGTTCAACAAGTTGTCCAAGGAGTTTTTTCCTGTCAGTGGAATACTATAGCTCAGTGAGAAGACTATTGCTCATAACATTAATTCCAAACCTTTTTGTCACTTTGATTCCACATAATCATTAATCTGAAAGATTGTGTGTGTTAACTAGTCTTTATTCTGTTCCTCATTGCAGGAAATCACACTGCCCCCAGCAGTTACCAGCCCAGAAATAGTCATCTGTGAAAATATTCACTGAAACTACTGCAGTTTGTTGTACAGCGAAAGTTGAGTTGAAGTAAATGTTTAATTACTACTGTTTTTAAATCCTTGATGAATATGTATTTACTTATTTATACAGACACATGGATACTTTAGTGGTGGATATACTGTGGGAACTTTGAAAAAAAAAGGAATGTCTGTAATAGAAATTTGAGAAATTTAAAAACATTGCCAGTGATATCTTTTGAAACATGCAAGAAAGAATGTTAAGTGAGAAAAGCAAGGAGCATGACGCCTGCTCTGCTCCTTCAGACATGCGTATTCATTTGCTTCAACACATTTTTATATCTACTTTTTCCAAGTGGTGCTGTGTTATTACATACAATTCTGTATGTCAGTAATGCCAGAGAGATGCAGTGGACAATTCATTAGCCTCATTAGACAGGGCAGCTGCAGCCCAGGATAATAGTGAATGAATGACTCACACTGGCAAAGCAGAATACAGGCAGCATTGCTTACTGGCTTCATTGCATTCTTCTGTCACTTTGGGGGAGGTGCTGAAAATGATATTTGGTTGGAAATTGCTCTTGTTAGCAAAAACAACTATTTGCCTTTTCCTTCTCCGCAAGTGTTCTGCTTTGTAATGGTCTAAAATCTGAGGGTGGCAGAGAGTCACGGATCATGTCCCAGGTGCTTGTTAGAGACAGCCACACAAGACTCATTATAAAACCTCCTGTTAGAATGCAAATCAATTTATAAACTAACAGCTCCTCTCTGTAAATTCCCCATCAGCTCTATAGTTATCTTTGCTACTTAATTATTGATTATTCGCGTGCCAAATCCTGGCTTAACTTCAGCGAGGATTATAGTCACTAGCAAGATAAGGATATAATTTGGAGATATGAGTGTACATTGATTTTTAAATAGCAATCTTTGCTTGAATGAAACAGAAGGATATTTATGTTATTTCTGTCTTTGGCTGTATATGCAGTAGCTGCTGACAGACATTCATTGGCTTGCAACCATCAGATGAGAAAGGTGCAGGTTGTGGAAGTTATGGTTCAGTTTGTACGCAGCTTTGTGGTACTTCTGTGAGATCGAGATTAGATTTTACTCAAACTTCCTGCTCATAAAAATCTTATATATGAACCTTCCAAGATTTTCCCCTAATTTAAGAAGCTGATTGTCTTCAGCCTGTACCTGAGAAACTATGGCACAGATTGGCAGAGTGATTTTTTTTCTAACTTTAGGCAGTAAAGAACAATCCTTTTGTCTTTTATAGCCAAATCTGTGGTGTGTTTCTAGAAGGCACTTGTAGCATCTTTGTTCTGTTGCACGAGTGTCTATTTGTGTTTGCCAAAATCTGCTTATTGTATGACCAAGTATGTCAATCAAACCCAGGAGCCCTGTCCATGTCCAAATAATACAAGTCTCTATACTAATGTTTGTCTTGGGTTTTGTTGTGGAATTAGAGATTGGTTCTTGGAGTTTGGTCTGTCTGACAAAGGGACATGGTCTAGACTGATGTCAGAATGAGTAGTTATGGGGGACTTCTTTTTGTTTTTCATCACAGTGAAGCCTAAGCACAAGATGTGACGACTTGGGGCTTGATGACACCTACTGTGCTAATATTAAGCAGAGGATGTGATGCAGTTTTTGGAAAAGTTAGGGTATGCTTGAAACAGCTCTTGAACATTTGGGTTTTGTCCCTGTCTTAAGGGTACATGGCCTGCCATCCATTAAACTGGAATCAGACTGCCTTGTAAATTTAGGAAGCCTCATTTCAGGAAGCTAGTTTGCTTTTTACTACATGATGTCTGTTTCACTCATAGCTTTCTGTGGTTTGCAACAACATTTCAACATACGCAAAAAAGAAACTCAACATGTGCTTACACAAAGACAAGGAGAAGAGCAGAATAACAGCTTGTGGAGTTAAATGGATCTAAATTTAACCAGGTTACTGTTCTTCCTATGGGAAACACCAAGAAATGTGTTGTTTTTTCATCTAGTAAAGACAAATTCTCCTGGAAACTGCTTGTTCTGAGAAAGGGTTGTCTCAGTTTGCTTACTTTGAATTTTTATTTTTAATAACTACAAGAAATTTTACAATTTATTCGAAACTAATGGAATGTTCTCTGCTTAATCCTGGCTTAACTTCAGTGAGAATTATAGTCACTAGCAAGACTACCACTAGAAGTGTACTCTAACATAATGTGGCAGTAAAAGAACGCATTGAAACAGCTGAAAATTATCTTTTGAAAGGCAGAACACTGGGAAGTTGCTCTTTGCAAAAAAGCATAAAACATTTTGTGCCATTCTTGCTAGAGGAATTTCATAATTGCTAGGTGTGAGGCTATTTTTATTCTGGGTAATTAGCACCAAGAAAATGTCCTACCAAAGTGGGGAGCTTTCCATCTTTTTGAAATATTTTGGATATGAAGTACTGGTACTTTTGTAATTTTCTTGTATTTCAACTATTTTCATTTAAAAGTGTAATGTCTTTGTGTGTAAAATTCAAGTCATGTATTTTCTCGGAGTGGAGAATCACTACTCAGCCTTAGTAGAGTTTTTGCTCTACAGCTAAATCTCATTAGTTTCACAGCAAAAAGTGAGGGTTTTCATGTCTATAAAATTTTATCTGTCTGTAACAATCATTTATTAGCAGTACTTTCCTGCAAGTAAAACAGTTGTCTAATAAACATAAACTTATCTGCAAGATTTTTTCAGCAGGTATGATTCTTGATGTGATTCTTGCTATTGGGCTGTTATTTACCGCTTTGTTTAATTTAAAAGAAATTATGCTAGTAGTTGTATAAAGTAGTACTGATCAAGCAGAGAAGTATCTTATTCTGTTCCTGTTCATGTCAATTAGTTTTTATTTGACAAGTAATGGTAATTTTGCAGTCCTATTCTGAATAAAGCATTATCTTCCTTACTTCTAAGTCTCAAACAAGCAGCAACTTGGTGTCAAAGATTGCACTCAGGAAAAAAAATCCACACTGCAGATTGTTCTTACCCTCTTTAAATGCCCCGGGCTTGCACTTGTTGCTGCAGGTCCATGGCAAGGATGCAGCCACTCCACATGGGGTCTGTGTCAGGGGAGCTGCTGTGGTGCTCAGAAGCAGATGCTGAAGCAGAAACAGCTGTGCTGCAGTTGTGCAAGGACAGAGGGACATGTGTGGGTGTAGTTTCCATGGTTTGTATTCATGTCTGGCACCAGGAAGAACATACAGAACCCAGACTGGCTGCTTGACTGTCCTAAGGGGGTACCCCTTGCCTGTCTCCATCTCCACTGAAGTCATCCTCCAGTCCATTTGTCATCTTGTCCCTTCAGGTGACTTTGTTCAGCTTTCTCCTCACTGATGAACTGATGATCTCTCTCCAGTGCCACCTCATCTAGATCTCTTCAGTCCTACAGTCCAGCCTATCTCTTAGGTGTCTGTTCTTGAGCTTGTTTTGAGAACGTCATGGTAACTCTAGCCATAAGTCTAGAATAACTCTAACTCTGGAACAGATCAAGAAAATACAAACAGTTCTCCAAATCCCACTGCTTGTTGTCTTTGTATCTTTTCTCTTCTTTATGTGTGTTAACACCTGTGCAAAGTGACTATAAATCCATGTTCTACCTACACATAACTTAAGCTTTTCACTTAGTTCTTTTTTTTATCTTTACAGTGCTGTGTGTGGATGTCGCCCTCACTGTTTCTCCAGTAGAAAATTCATTGAATTTTATTTGCAAGATGCCTCTGTTTTCTAGGTGAAAGTACTTTTTCATAACTGCTTTAGTTGTGCTGCTTTAAGTGGATCAGGTTGATAAATGTAAGTTACATACTATTCTCTCTTCTCACATCATGTCTTTTTACCCTTCTTGTGTTTTGTACATCCATCAATGCAAGGATAATGATTTTATGAATGTTCAAAGCGTGCTTAGCACATAAATCTCAATTTGAGGTGATGTCTTTGGAATGAAGGTGCTGATTAGGTCACTCAGTGCTAAGTGTTAGCACCTACTGGAGCAGTTTTATATATATATAGTTGCAAATGAGGGAAGAGGGCTTATTGGTCTCTTGATGGACAAGAGCTCCCCTAGGTCAGCAGTACCTCAGATTGTAAAGGTTATTCAAGAGACAAAGATTTTAATGGTTTTTTATTTTTACCTTTTTTTTTTTTTTTTTGACATGCAGCCTTTTGTACTGTGTATATTTCATTGTGTGAACTGCTTGTGAAAGTCCTAGCTACTATTATACTGTTTTCTTACTCTCACTAGTGCATCTGATCCTGCTCATTAGCCACCTCTGTGCTGCTGGTTTGTGGTGTTACATCCCCAGAACAGCTAAGTCTGGGTATTTAATTATCTTTTCAATTTCTGACTTGGGACTCTCTGATATTATTTTAGCATGTTCAGATGCTTTGTTCCTGTCAGCAGCAGAAGAATTAGAGCTCAGAAATTTCTGATATATATTAGAAAAACACAGTAAATAGACCAATAGAGGAAACAAAGTTGCCTTGCAGGGCAAGTGGTAGAATACGGTTCATACATGATAATGTGTTATAATTTTGTATTTTAAAACAGTGTGATTTGGAAATAATCTAAGATTTTATGGGATTTGGCTTCTGATAATTCCGATCATATTCTCACACTGTCCTTCATCACTGGTACATCTTATAAATGTCAAATACTTCCTTCCCAGCTAATACCACCTAATCTAGTTCTTGCAAGGTAACTAGAAGGTATTCCAAAACATAAAGCAAGCTGAACTTATGGGAGGACTTGCTCTTATAAAAATAATACCAGACCTTTTTGTAAATATATTTTCTTTTTTATGCATCCGCAGGATTCTGCAAACTTGGTTTTATTTTCAAGCTGCTTTTGAATGAGAAATGAACCTTAGTTCTCTTTATTATAGAAGAGTTTTCTAGATCTAACTGAATGCTGAAATTAGTATGAAGATGTCCATGGTATCCACCTGCCCAGTAGAGAACTGGAAAAAGAAAAGGTTTCCGTGGCTGCTAAATTCACAAAAGAGTAGCTGTGCCATTTGAAGGAAACACTGGCTAAAAGAGAAATCCTAGGATATTCTATACACTTTCTTTATGTGATGGGCTGTAATGTTTAAGATGGCACAAGAAATTATCAAAGACAGAAGAATATATTATTCTTATAGTGAACATGGCAGTTGAACATGGAGTATATTGAAATCACTACTTCATTTCCTTTCTCTGCCTACAAAGTAATGCCTCTTTTCTCTCAACAGTGATGGTCCACTGGTGACACTTGTTTTCCTACATCCAAGTCAGATGTTTCTTACCAAAGATCTTTTACCGGCCCTTAGCTTTTTGTCCAGCCAAGCATACTACTAGGCAATTTCACAGAAATCAATCTGATAGCAGACTATCTAGTAGAGACTGAAACTGGGGGAAAAATATGCTGATAGTGCAGGAAACACTAGTGGTAAATGAAATAAAGCAGCATCGTTTGGAGTTGGGAACAACATTTAAATTGTACCTCGAGCTAACAGAGCTGTGAAGACATGCCATCTTGTTGACTAATGGTCTGCGAAGGTTTTTGTTTTTCAGTCTGCCTGGGCTATTCTGAAACAATCCATGCAATGTTGCTCTTCTCCAGATGTCCCTATTCATCTGCAAAACTTTTAGCACAGATTGTTCTCTTATTTGTAAACAAATTATTCAACAATCCCAGTGTATCATGAGAATGACAGACAAACAGATGTGAAATGCTATCAGAAGTGGCTAATTTGAGATTCGATAATTCTTCTGTGCATAGTGCCAATTAGCCTTAAAGAGTAGAGGAATGCCTGGCGGAAAAATGCTTCATTTTACAACCATCTGGTTTGTTATTGAGCCTTGAGAATCTTGTACATATTGATAATAAAATAGAAAAAGCAATTTTAATACCTCTTCTCTCTCATTCTTCCCAGTCAATGTAGTTTTAAAGAGCCTACGTGATTTATATTGGGTTTTCTTATCTTGCTGCAAATTTTCCTCAAACTTACCTTGTTAAGAAAAAATTGGAAAAGGAAGGAGTAACAAAGCCTGACGTCCTTCACCACTTGCTGTTGCCTATAAATTGTCATTTTCTTTTAGAAAAAACAAAGTTAAAACCTGTATTTGCTTCATTGTCTATTCTTAGGCATCCCTTACTGTCCATAAAAAATGTTAGAGCCAGACAAGGCTTCTCCCTAGAAGACACCAGAAGGCTAGCTTTAATGAAATAGGTATTTCTGTTTGTGTCTCTGAAGAAGATTGTGTTTCTGCATTTTACTTTTAAACATTCCCTTTGCTCTGATTTTCCAGACATTTAAGGTTATGCGCTTAAGATCTCATTTATTTGCTTTCATCTTACCTAGATAATAGATGCACGTGTGATCTAATAGCTTAAAATACATTATCCTCCTTTTTAATAATCTTTAGTCCTGCTACACATAGATCTTGCTTTGAGCTGGGAAAAGCTAGCCTGATGGTGAAAATCTATGGATGAGAGCAGAGAAGGAGAAATCTGTGAACTCTCGTTTTCTGTGCTTTAAATGTACTACACCTTGCATTGGAAACTCATCTGGAAGCAGGTTTCACACCATTTTGTCCCTCTGCCTGTTTTCTGGTTGTATTCTTTGAAGCATGTCTTAGTGGAATACCCTGGGATTTAGGAAAGGTCTTAAAGATGATGTGGGAAGAGTGGAATTTCTTGCAAAAGTGAGCAGCATTTTTGACGAAAGTAGCTAAGCAACCTTGCTTCCACTTCCTACCAGTTTTTAGTTGCTATGTCCAGTAGCTACTGGGTCTGTGCTGTTTAGCCCATGACTCCAACTGAGAACCAGATATTTCACCACCTCCCTTTTCAGCTGTCTTTTGCTTGTTTGCACAGGAGTCTCATGTGATACATAGTGCCAAATCCATGTAATATGCTCAAGTTTTCTGGCTCCTGAAGCCTGGAATTTGAAGTCCTCCATTAAAGATATGAATTCCAGAGTCCTGTGTTAGCAGCTTGTAGGGCCTCTCTAGATTAGTTTCTATCTAAAAGCTAGACACATTAAGGACATTTAGGCTGTGGTTAGTAATGTTTAGCTTGAGATGTTCAGAGACCAGAGACTGAGAAAATGCCTGGTGTGACTCTTGTTGATGAGGAAGAAGTAGGCATTAAGTTTTTTACTGTTTATTGGAAGGCACACAAGGAACTCCAGGATTCAGCAGCTGTTAATTAAGAGCAGCTGTTTTGGACATATAAACAGGCTTCGGCTTCATGCCCCTTGATTCAGATACTTAAATCTCTTTGTTGATTTAGTTCTCAACTGTTTTGTTCCACCAACAGTCAAAAGGAAACAATCAGTCTTCATGTACACCCCGTTTTGTTTCATTTAACTTACAAAGGTGTAAATGAGCAAGTGAAGTTTATGAAGATGCAAATCTAGTCCCCTGTTTGAAATGAACTCATATAACTTTGTCAAAGTTTTTTTTTCATCACATTATGTTAGATAAACTTTTATTTGAACATTACAAACCAGTGTCTCACAATTATTCCTACAAGGCTGGAGTAAATAATGAGAGTAGTACAATAATGAAGATAAATATGTAATCTTAGGATGCAAAAATGGACATGAAATAAATAAATAAAATAAGTACTTGCTTCTTTTTTCAGCTAGGATTCATCTTGTTTTATTTCTGATACATACTTTTTGCCAATTGCCAGAAATATATAAAACTTCTGGCTGAATTTTTAACCTTATTTTTTGTACTTAATCAAGGAGTTAAAACAAATAAGGCTGATTCAGTGTCCAGTGAGACCAAGGTAACTCAAGCATAACATAGAGGAGGAGGAAGACTTATACTGTTACAAATTCCTTGCCTAATACTCAACCCAGACATCAGTTCATGGGTGCATCCAGCTTTGATTCAGGCTCTTTATTCTCTCAAAAATTCAAAACCAATCCTATGCATCGGGCTGCCTGTTAAATTTTGTTCTAACAGTCTTTTAGACAATGACTGAATAATGAGGGAGGGATGTGGATCTTTTCCAATGACTTGTTTTTGTTTTTGTTTTGTTTTTCTTTAGTGGACTTTGGAGATTTTCTGAGAGTTTGTTGGAAGAAAAGTTCATCATGATCCATTCTGTTAAATTAGACATAAGAGATTTCTTCATCAGAAGGGTTTTTTTCTGAATGGAATTTTTGCAACTTCCAAAGCCCACCAGTAATTTCTCTAGACATTACACTGCCTATGACTTTTATTTCCTGCATAATTTTTCTTGACATTTAAATGACTAAGAAATAGAATTTTAAAACTTTAGCTCTTTAGGCAGCAATTAGGAGAGAAAGGAAAACTTATGGTCTCCGGGGATCATGTTTTGCTTATTGCATGTTTATTATTCACAGAAGGAACATCTATCCCTTTGCACTAGGTACCCTTTACATTTTTTTCAATGCAGTCATCAAAGCATCAATCACCATTCTTATGGAATCCCTAGGAAAATGAGGACAGTGAAAGAAAGAAACACTTGTTTTCATGTTCATGACTCACTTCTTTTGCAGTTCTTCATCTTTCAAACTTTTGGAAAGAGGGAAAGAGGCTTCTGCACTATCTCTTGGACTATTACACAGGTGATGGAAATGAAACCTTTTCAGAGGTGGACTCACAGCCATGGCATGCTGTATGGTCATTTGGACTGCATGGGTTGGAGCAAATTGTGAGCAGTTGGGCAGAGTCCCATTGGAGTGAGAAGTCATGCACTTCTGAGCAGTAGAATCACCATCATTTTCCAGGTTGCCCTCCTGGGAAAGAAAGGGAAGAAAGCTGGTAAAGATTTACAATGGTCCACTGTGTGTTCAGGTTTGCCAGGTTTTAATTTAGCCACTCCTAGATGTTTATCATGTTGAAATTATATCATCTGATGGTATAATCCTGGAGCAGTGTTATGTGTTCTTTCAGCTTGATAAGGATTCAACTACTCCCTGGTGCCAGTAATGTCTCTGGCAGGGAGCCTACACTGTATAGGATGTATAGGATTGATGATATTTCACCTTCTAGGAAGACTGTAAGTACAAGGTGGATACAAGGGTTGGAGTCTGTCTTGTGTCACACCATTCACGCTACAATAGTTGTGCAATGGAGGCTACTCTGAGGACTGAATGTGCCTTGAATTCCTTCTTTGCAGAGGAAGCCAGTCCCAAGGACACATCAACATAGAAGCAATTGACTCAGGCACTTATTTTGGACGGGGACTGGCTTTAAGTGGATGTGTTTACATCCATTGGATGGAGCCACAGAGGTCCATAATCATTCTTAAAAGTCATTTTAATATTGACTCTTGGTGGCTGTACATTAATCAACGTATGGACTATATTTGATCTGTAACTGAGCCCATGGCCTTCTGAATTAAAAGGTGATATGTGGATAGATACAGTCTGGATCCAGATTTCTGTTTCACATTTATAACTCTCTTATTAACCTGAATGGGAGAAAAAGGTATGTTCCTATTTCTCCTTACAAGACCCTTAGCCTGTTGCTTGAAGAGTGGTCTTAAATCTAAGATTCCATTTCCTCACTAGCTAGACGGTATATACTTTTTGTGTGCAAAAAGATTTTGATCTTAAACATCTTATTGTTATTTCTGTTTGGATGGTAGAGATAAAGCATTGATTGGAGTTAATGCTTGTAGTCTCGGACAAAAGGAAATCACAACTGCATTGCAAGGGAAGCACTCTAAAGAAATTTAGCTGCTTTCTCTTTTTAATAAATAGTTGTATTGCACTAAGGGCCATTGGGTAACCCTTTTCTGTTTTTGCAGATACTTTGCTGTAAATTTTAGTTTACTGTGAATTTTTTGTTTATTCTTTCTTTAAATAGCATTGGTATAATAAACAGAAAACTCTATTTTGAATTACTAAATATGCTATCACAAATGGGGTGATCAAAACTTGTTAATGAAAACTTAATATTTATTTTGTTATGAGTCCCTATTTTCTAATTGATTCAGCTAATATTGGTCCATTTTTCCTATGCAAAATTTCTTAGAATTCTTGCAACAAGAAAAGTTTAATTGAGCTTATAATTACTCTTCTATATCTTTTTTTTTTTTGTATTTATATGTTATGTGCAGACAGTACATTTGGAAATGTACTCTATTTGTTTCCCATGAAAAAAATCAATATGCTGTTACTTCAGACTGTCTTCAAATTGTCATGAAAGAAATGGATCCCTAAGCCTCAATACTGACCTCTCAGTCCATTTACTGCAGACCTTACTTTTGCTGGCAGTGTGTCACTTTTTTCTCTTTAAACTCCCTCTGTGTAAGCTCTCTTTCTGCTTTACTCCCTGCTCTGTCGCTTCAAGGAATCTGTTATTGACTTTCCAGCCATTCAAATTCCTCTTTACCAATGAAACTGGGTAGAAGCATAGGCCTTATTCAAAATTTCTTACTGTTTTTCTGACAGAAGGATGTGAGGAAGTAGGTCTGAGCTGGAGAGCGTGGGGTCTGGCTTAACAGAACTGGCTTTTATATACCACCTCTTGCTTGTCCCTCAAGCAATGCTGACTGCAACCATCAATATTTGATTTCTTGCCTGTCAGAGAACATGTAGGCATTTCTGCTATTGTATTTCAACTCTGATATCTTATATGAGGTGGGATTTACTCGGGGCATATCTGTCAGCCTGTTTATGTGAGAAAATCCAGGGAAATTAAGCCGAATTAGTTTTCTACATGGATTAGTTAAGCAGTGTTGAATGCCTATATAGATGCTCCAGGTCAGAACAGAAATGGTTCCAATGCTAATCACTTTAATTTGCTTTGAAAATAATAATACTAAAATTTAATTAAAGCCCTTTTATCCTGAATTAGTCTTTGGTATGGTATATAAAAACATTAAGAAGGAGCACCTTTAGATAATTTGGATTAATTTTCCTCAGTGACTTCATGTTGCTAAGTCCTTATTTGCAAAATTCCATCAAGAAAAGGGATCCTGATGACTAAGTTTGTTTCACTCTCTGGTTTTAACACATTTTCTGACATGAAATTTGTTTTCTGGATTCCTGAAATCGAACCATCTGCAACCACTACTGGAGCAATGTTCTGTGACATTATGTTGTCACACAAATATGAAAAGAAAATGCCTGCAGAAATCCAACACTGGGATGTACCAGGTGAGGTTTAAGTTAAGGAATACTTTTATCCAACAATTGAAATAGTTGCCCCTTTCATTTGAATTGTCTCATTCATCTAAGTCTGCAGAATTTATTGCAGTTAATGTAAGAGTAATTTTGGCCCTGTATTTTTGGAAATAACTGTAAATTCCTGCTATAATGTAAAAAAAGGGTATTATCATTTATCTGTGATGAGTTTAGAAGCTGATTATTTTTGCTGGGCTTTTGCTAATCAAGATCCTGCTGTAGTCAATGATCAAAGACAAAACATATGATTTTGCTCCAACACTGTGTGAAAACTAGACTGGACTGTATTTTTCCTGGATTACAATCCCAATAGGTAAAGCTTAGTTTAGCAGCTATACATATCTTGTCTTAGATGCAATGACCTTTTGCAGTAGGTGCTCTGAAGGCAGAAGCCAGGTTCAATGTGACTTTTTACGATTTTAAGGCTGGTAAAGTTTCCAAGGCAAATCAATGACAATTGTACCTGGATGGTAACAACCTGAAAGGGATTGTGTAGTAATTTGTGAAAGAAAATCCCTTATTGTTCAGGGGTAAAATAGTTAACTATCATATTTTATGACAGGATGAAACACAGTGGATTCAGATGTTAACAGATGCTATCTGCCTTTAGTTGCTATTTGAGTGTGGGCAGAAGCAGTTAAAATGGCAGGAAAAAAATCAAATGCATATAGTTTTAGACTTCTTTTTAAAAAAATATGCTTGAAGATTGAAAGTGCAACTTGAAGAAAAACAACACTGAAAAAGGAAATGTAAACGCTTATCCTATTGCTAAAAGTCAGAAAAAACCTGAGAAAATTATGTGCTTCAAACCTATTTTGTCGAAATGTGCAAGATGTAAAGCAAGTTTTAAAAATCTGTGAAGAAAAAATAGAAAAGTAATACTTTTAGGTATTCTGAAAATATAAGAATCAAAGTTCTGAATTCTAGCCTCTCAAGCACAAGATCATCAGCACAAATTTACTGCAGTTTAAGTTAGTCTAGGAGGTTGGTCTCAGGTACATAGTGTGGGAATAGCCAGAATGTTGTATCTTCTGCCACCACGCATACACCACCATCATGCCTTGAATATTACAGCAGAAGACTTTCCAAGCAAAATATCTTATGATGCTTGAACTGCTGAATTGCAGAAATTATTTGCAAAGTGAAGAGACTTCACAATCCAGTTACTGAATTGTAGAGGAGAGGAGGCAGAGAAGTACATATCCAGCGGTCACAAAGCTGGCTTTTCCATCTGTTTCAGTTTTCTCTTGGCACAACAAGAAATAATGGCCCTATTGCAGTGGCTGGAAAAAAAGAATTCTAAATGCAATATGTCTAAGTGTTGTGAAATTTAAGTGATTTGTGATTCACCTAGATGAAAGATGCTGCAGGGATTTGAAATCTTTGTCTTCATTATGATAAAGGATCATTGTATTGCAAACGGTATGAATTATGAATGAAAAGACAGCCTGTTGGCTTCTGGCAGAAGTGCTTCAGATAGTCCCACAGTAAATATGAAAAATAGACCTGCTATCCTGTAGCAGCAATCTGCTTCTCTGTACTTAGTGTTTCCACTCAGTTGTTACCTTCCCTCCAGGATGAGACACCTGTCTATAAAGATCCTGCTCTTATTTTTTTGTTAACCTCTGTCAGTTCCAGCATTTCTTTATACATGTTTACCTACCCCAGCAGGGAAATATTTGTGGCCATTTAGTCCAATCTGTATCCTGGGGCAGATTTTCATTATTTTTTTCAACAAATCGTGTCATCATTTAATTTAATCTATATAATGTAATCTTGGACACCAGTGAAGGACCAGTGGTCCAGTATAATTTTCAGAGTGAAAGAATAGTTCTTTATGGTTCTCTTGGATGACTGCAGAGGGGAAAATTGCTACGAATGAAACTTTTCCCACCAAAACAACAGCCTTACGACAGGCAAGCATAGAAATCTCTTTTGTGTTCTTTTTGTTATTTATGAAAAAAAAATAGAATTTTTTCAATTGTTGAAAATGGTAATTCATAGGTTATCAAGGAAGGAAGCCAAGGATGCTTGCTGCTGCCTGAATCTTCTGCATGTGTCCAAGAGAACTGTTTTCCCCAAACTTGTCTTTTTTCTCTTAAAAGGACACAAACTTTTCAGGAAAGAGCCAGACATCCAATGACTGTGTTGAAACATTTTTTTTCCAGTTCTATCACTATGTGTTTGCATTTGCCTCATGAAGAACAGTTCCCAAGTTCTCAAAGGATGTAGAAACTATTTTTTTCAATAGTCATATTTGCTGTTTTAATGTCTGAAAAGTGGCTGGTTTAGTTGCCACCAGAAAATTATATGCTTTCCATGGAGTAGATAATGCAGCCCAAATTCTGTTTTCTTTGGTCTTTATTTTATTTACAGAAGTTTTCAAATACTGAATAGTTTAAAATATGAACAACTAATATATTGTTGCACATTCACCAAAGAAGTTAAGAATTTACTTTAAATCTGTCTTTTATAAATCAGGTTTATATAAGCTAGGCACAATCACACACACAGTCCCTGTCATCTAAACATAAGGAACGCCAAATATAAGTTCTGTGAAGTCACAATACAATGTACTACATGAAATGCACAGAACCGAAAATTAACCTGTGTAGGTGACTTCTCTGAAGGTTCTTGGCTTTCATGTTCTCAGAAAAAGCTTGATCATATGTGTAAAAAAGAATCACATTTTAAGCAGCTGTAGCAAAAAACCCAAAAAACAAAAAACAAAACAAAACAAAAACAAAACAACAACAACAAAAAAGGCAAAAACCACAAAAAAACCCACACCAAAACAAACCCAAGAGATTTATTATTAGTTCTGTAATGTCCAAAAGCTTGCCAAAATCCAGTACTTTGAAGAACAGCAAAATATACTCCATGTTTTCAACACTTATCTTCCTCTTTTGTTATTGATGTGGCTTATTGGAACGGTCTAATTTTTAATTTTTCTTATTTAATGCTTCTCAGAGGTTGCTTTTAAAAAATATCTTTAATAATTGGATAGAACTGGGGAGGAAAAAAAGGGCTAAAGAAAGGAATCAAAGTAGAAATTGATTTTTCCAGGACTTAAAGGTGCTGATCTTTTTTGAAGTTTAAAATCAGGCATTAGTCAAGGAAATCAATATTTTTCAAAATAACAAAAGGTTTTGTTTTTTCCAATAGGAAAAGGCATCTAAGAACCCCAGTTTGGGAATTAGGAGTTTAATATAATTTTGGAGAAAAGATATTTGGATGGACATTAGGAATACTACAGCAAATGTCCTAGATTATAACTGATGCACTAATCCATGCTTGTATTAATTTGCATGCATATTACCAAAGAATTAGAATTATGACGCATTCCTGCCCTTTGGATGTGACTTCATGTGCTCGTCCCTGAAACCCCTTAGTAAGTTTCCTACAGAGCAAATACCCTAATCAAGATCTAATTAAAGCAGATTTGAGTAGAAGTTGTTAAGATACATAGGTGAACAACCATCTGTCTTGAAAATCACTGACAATACAGTGACATTTAAGTGCTTTTGATCCAGCGCAGCCTTATGCTGCTAAACTTTGAGTCTTAGTGACAAGATGATTATGGTCCTACAGCATGAGACTGAATTTTATATTAGCTCACATTTAATGCCAAGAAGTGCAGTTTTATTTTATTTCTACACCATAAGATTAATTTCTGTATTAAGATACCAGTATTAATGGTGCTGTTAATGGTATGTTAATGTGATTTCAAGGGTCAGGCTTTATGTAAAAGGGAATGATTATCTAAAGAAAGAGCAGTCCATAAATCCTTCAAGAAGTGTTTCGTACTCAAAGAGTAGGAAACTTAAGTCTGGGTTGTAAAAATATAGAATCATAGAGTGGTTTGAATTGAAAGGGACCTTAAAGAACATCTAGTTCCAACCACTCTGCATTTTTCTGTTAAGAGGGAGAAAGACTTTACAGTTTGTACCAGCAATTAAATCCAATCTTAGAATATGTACTGTAGTCACACACATATACATTTCCAGATTTGTTTTCACAAGTGAAACAGTTTTGCCTGTCTTCTCTATGAAGAGTTTTGTGGAAATACACAGGAACAATCTTTTAATATGTGTGCCATGGGTAAGCTTCTGCCTAGGCCCTCCTTACTCCAGAGAGCTCCACTTCTGTCCATATGTACTACATATGCTAGTTAGTAACTAGAATTATGAGTTTAATATTAGAAACTAGAGATGCCTTTCTCATTCCATTCAAATCTTTCCCCTTTCTTCCTGTTGTCTTCAGAGTCACCATGGCAATAGAGCTTTCCGTTCTTCACTTAAGGCTGCATTTGAGCCTCTGTCCCCAAAGGTAGTGAAAGGACAATGTTATTATTGACTTTGGAGGAGAGCAGGGTTTCACCTAAGTGGTCTTCTGAGAGAAATGCAGATACTAGTTCAAAGCATCATTATCTTGGCAGTCTCCTGTGGTTGAAACATCCTCCTTGTTAAACTTTATGTTGAGGATGTAAGACTCAAAAATAGGACAAAGAAAAAGTTTTTAGGATTTGAATGCTAGGGATTAATTACAAAAAGTTTCTGTCACAGCACCTAACTTTTGAAAGCACTTTGGTGTTTAATGGTCCTGAGAACCAGACTGCAATGTTTTTTCAGAGAAAGCTGTGGACAGAAAATGCTGTTAAGAGCGTGGTCTACCAGAGGTGGAAAGCAATGGTCAAAAGCAGGGAATATGTAATACTGATGCTCACGGGGGCTTAAGTACCCTACTTAAGGTGCATTGCTTGGCATCTGTGCAGCTCCACAGTCTAACTCATGGTATTGCTGTAAGCACTGCTCTTACACTGTAACTTGACAGGAATATCTCAACTCCAATATTTCTGCTGGTAGATCTCACCTCTAGGCTGAGATATCACATATTCCTTCTCTCTTCTTCTAATGAAGTAGGTAGTGAGGTAAGATAGAAATCTGCAGTAACAGGGACAGAGCAATCCAAAATCAAGGTAGGTAATGGCTATGACATTTATTCTGCAAGTGGATTCAAGGGTCTCTCCAGTCTTCAGGAAAGGATACCTGCTGACCTGTGAAGGGGACAGAACCAATAGTAACTTCTCTTATTTAAACCATTTATGGACCTATCTCTAGGAATAACTTATTTTAGAGAAATACTGCCATGCTCAGCAGTACCAAGACTCACACAGATCTTTGGGTATTCAATCAATCAATCAATCAATCAAACATAAATTTTAATAAGTCCTATTTAATAAGGGCCTACTGGCTTCAGGTAGTTCTTGGATAACAGAGTAAGTTTTGAGGCTATAAAATCTCAGTTTGTATGCCAAAAGGATAGTTATGTTTTGTAACCCCAAAAATGCAAGTGATTTGTAAAATTTCATTTTATTCCTCTGTGCTGGAATATGTGTCCCATTTCACTGTAAGGGGAATTGGGGAGGACTCCTTGTGATAGATTTCTTGGACAAAAATAAAGTTCAGGAGCAGCAAATATTGTATCAGAGGACTGTTTCTTGATAAAGGATATGGTCTGAACTGGAGGGAAATTCATTTCTTCTAAGTGCTAAGGCTCCTCCCACAGCCCAATGGGAATTTATTCCCAGGCATCCAGGGATCTGCCTGCCTCCAAAGGGGAAGTCTCTGACAGCTCAGCCATGGAGGTTTTCTCTCCCCTGAGGGGCTGTGAGGCAGAGTCTCCCCAGGGACAGAGCATCCCTCCCATTTTCTCCCAAATGCTTCCTAGCCATGTGGCACTGCTAAGGCTCCCAGCATGTGTACAGCCCCTGTAGTAATTTTTCACCTCGGTCAGAACACAGATTTCTGACATATGTTGAGGCATAAATAAAAATTAATTTGGTTCTTCACAACATGTAAACTGCAAGAGAAAGTCAATACAATGAAGTGGTGTTTACAAAAAAGTAGAAAGAGTCTGAAATTGGTTTAGGGCATTGAAGTGGCAGAAATTACCATTTTGGTCATACTTTCCTGCTTTTAATGAGATTGTTTTGTGAAAATACCTTCTAGGGTAATTAGTTTTACAAGTGTGCAGTGACTAATATACAGATGGCCCATGTTTTGGAAAAGAAACCTCTAAGAAAACACACATCAGATTAAAAACTGACTTTGTAAGTTTTAAACAACAGTGAGACACTACAGCCTAATCAACTTAGTTATACACTTTAAAAAACCTAAACATTCACACATTTTTCACAACCCACAGAAATACCTGCCCTTACTGAAATTTTGTCCATTGTTTGCTTAAACTCTTCAACTTTCTCCATCTTTTCTGCTTCCACCTTCAGGTGTAGGACTTGACACCATTGAAATTTTATATCTATTGGCCTGGGAGCTCTAAAATGGTTTCATTTATGGTCTTGGGATGTAAAAAGAGAAAGTTTTCTGGAACAAAGTAATTTTAATGGGAAAGTCTGTCCCAGAGGAGTTGAAATAAAGGTGTGTCATGGTAGATTAGAGGGAACAGGCTGATGAAGAAACTCTGTCCTTTAAGCACCTAAATCCATCTTAGCTTACAAAACCTACTAAATTAGATACATTAAATAAATTAAGTACATGTAGACCATTTGTTAAATCCATTTTTATGTTTAGCTCCATTTCTGTAGATTAAATGCTTCACTTTGAGTAAATTGTTCTGAGTGTTTGCAGAGCTGCAGGTCATACATCCTGACTGAAAGGTTTTCTGGATGAACTAAATGCCATTTGGTTGGTTGCTTTATTGTGTTTTAGAAGCAGAGCTGTATAAGACCAAAAGTCTGAGGCCTGTTTTAGCCTCTTTTAAAACAATTTTTGCTGTAAGTTCACTAAGTCTAGTGGTAAAAGGGAGGGGAAGGAGTGCAGAATTTTTTTTTTTGTGGTAATAATTCCAGGGTTTTTTTGTCTTCAGCTCCTTTTTGTGAGGACAAGCATGGATATCATCTTCCCTTCCCTTTTCTTTTTCTTCTTCAGTCCAGAAATTTGGTTCCTGTGAAGGCTTCATTTAGAGAAACACAAGAGAGAGGATTAAACCAAGTCAGTAACGGATTCATATGTTATATGTGGTCCTGAGTTAAATATAGAAAAATAATATGTGGATCAATAGCTTGCCTGCCATTCCTTACTGAGGGAGTTGCCTTTGGATATACAAGCACTCATACCTCTGTGAGTGTGTATGCATAAATATAAACATACTTTTACATATTAAATAAGCTCAGGTACGTAAATTTGGATAAGCATTTCTGTTGTCAGATTAGACTGTTTTGTCTGTTTGTTTTAGCTTCAGCAATAGGGAAAAATACAAATAAAGGAGAAAAAAAGGCAATGTGATGGATGTCTGTTTGAAAAATTCAGTTTCAAAAACTACTGTAAGCTGTTACTTTATCAAAGGCTTTAAAAAGTATATTCCAGTTTTGTGACTAATTGCCAACTACCAGATCTTAATATTATGTTGGTTTTTTGAAACTTGAGATATGAAGTTCTTTGACTAAATAATTAAGTTACATTAAGAACAAAGTGAAATGTTTATTATTTACTGTAGAAAACATAAAAGAAATTCAATTTAATCCACAACTGGATCTTTATAGACTCTCATGGCACTATTTCTACCACTACAGTTTTGTAGGATAAGTGTAACTTTGGATGTAAAAATTACTGTTGGTATGTGAAAAATGAAAGTGAAAATATGGTATTAGTTACACTGTGATAAATCTATCTGGTGAACACACAGGCATAACAGTAAGGCCAGTTGGAATATTTTTATGGGAAAAAAAAATCTGAAAATACAATTTTTGAAAATGATGTTTCTTCTGTGTCATGATTGTGCACATCTAAAAATGCAATATTTCAAGATTTAAAATTCTTTTTTCCCCATCATTTCATGTGAATTTCATTCCAAATGCAATTTTAGTCCAACAGGAAACATTAAAGTGTTCCCAGGTGGGTCACTGTTGTATTCTAGGACATGACTTGGAAATGGCTCTAAGAATTGCCTTGGAAATTTAAGCCAAGCTCCAGAGCAAACTACATGACAAATAGAGCTTTTGTGTTAGAGGATAATGGGCATGACAGGTTAGCAGTCAGAATTTAGATAGTCATCTATTTAGATAGAATTTAGCATAGTCATCAGGAGAGATTAAATGGTGATAGGATTTGGGGGAACATTAATGTGAAGGTATAGACAAAGACAAATGAGAGTATCGCATTTTGCTCCTTAGTTCTGCAACCTCCACTATCTTGCTGTGTCTAAAGGTTGAAGCAGAAAGCAAAAAACCTGCATACATTCTTTAAAATCCTGACCTACCTAACCCTATTTATAAAGTAGAAACTGTTACTTTTATACATGACTGCTGAATGTACAGTGGCAAAATGTGATGACTGGCAAATCAGAGAAATAGTTCTTAATGCGAGAGCAAAGTTCAGAGCAAGGTTACTAATCCTATCATCCTCCCCTCATGAGCTGTCCATGAGCTCATCTCCTTTAAGCAGGTGCTTATTACCAGAGGTCAGTCCATTTCTGCTTGCATTTTCCTGACTGCTGTACCAGAGTTTTCTGACCTATCTGTGATGCTGTAAATGACATGCTGTTAATTTTCCTTTGAAGTGAAAGACTTAAGTAATGTGCTAGTGCTGCAAAGTACAGAAAGAGAGGTGTCCTGGTCACCTGAAACATTCCTGTGTAGGATGCAGGAGGGAGCTGGCAGCTGGTTGCTGAAGGGGTAGATAAGGAAGAGTCTCTGTTGTTGATTTTAACATTACACTGTCTTTGTTGTGCAGTAATTTCTGCCTCTGGTGGTTTGTGTTCAGCCTATGGCCATTTTTCCTCTTCGGTTGTGCTTGCTGGCTGTTACCATGAGGGTTT
>VXBR01009376.1:195187-265269 GCA_013400215.1 Cisticola juncidis | reverse complement strand
GAAACACCCAGGTTGGGCGTAAGTAAAATTCGGAGAGAAAATTCCTTTACTGTGAAGGTGGGGTTGCCCAGGGAGATCGTGAATGTCCCTGGAAGTGTTCAAGGCCAGGCTTGGAGTAAGGGAAGGTGTCCCTGTCCATGGCAGGGGTGGAATGAGTTGAGTTTTCAGGTCCCTTCAACCCAAACCTTTTTGGGTTTCCATGATCTTGTGGACACTGGGAAAAGATTTCTCTGCTCTCCCCAGTGAGAGATATTTGAGCTGGTGGTGGGGAGGTTTCTCTTTGTTGCCTGGGAGGAAAGACCGACCCCACCTGCCTACAGAAGCAGCTCCCATGAGCTGAGAAGCTGCCTCAGTGTCTCCTGGGGTTGAGAGCCTCTTGTGAGTGGCAGAAAAGCAAGGGCAGAGCATTTCCACCCCTCCAGGTTAGGGCTGAAACAACAGGATGCTCAGGAATGCTGCTGCCATTCCCTGGGCTGTCCCCATGGGGTGGGGACAGCAGTTCCATGGGAATGGCTTGAAGCCAGCCTTGTTCCCAGCCTTGTTCCCAGCCTTGTTCCCAGCCCTGTTCCCAGCTTTGTTCCCAGCTTTGTTCCCAGCCAGCCTGGGCAGTCCTGGGCTGTGAGGTGACCACAGGCAGGAGTGGACACGACCAAGCAGTCACAGATGGGATCAATGATGGCAGTGTTGTACCTGCCATTCCTCCGGCCAACACTCAGCCAGGGAACCCCAGAACCCCACAGGGTTGGGGTTTAGAGATCCTAAACCTCACCAATTTCCAACCAGCCCTGCAGGATTTTATTCACTGCAAATTAAACAATCTGGTGATTTCCCCATTTTCTGCTTTCTGTGAGGGAATTGCTCCTTGAGAAAGGCAAGAATTTTCTGGGAGAAGCACTGGAAGCAACCAGACGAGCAAACAAAAATTCCTCTTTTTGTTTGTGCCTCCATCCTGGGGTGCTCTCAGCTGGCCCCTTCCAAGGAATTCTCTCCCAGCTCCACCTGGTGGCAAAAAGGACATCTGGGCCCTTCCTGTGGTCATTGGGATGGGCTCCAAGGGGATAGGGATTGTTCTCTGCTGTTGCCATTTTGCAGAAAACCCCTCCTGGGTGGCACTGATGTGACTCCTCCTGTGGGGTGGGAACAGCACAGGGAAGCAAATCCAGTCCCCATCCCCTGCCTGTGGTGAGCACCATGGGGAAGTCCCAGCTGGGAGGGAGGAACCTGGGAAGAAAGCAGAGCCTGGGGCTGGCAGCTGTTCCCAGCATTTTCCTTGGGGTTGGATTTTTCTTGACCTGGAAACCATGAGGAAGAGTTTGGACAACACCCTTGGGCACAGGGGTGGCTCCTGGGGATGGTCTGTGCAGGGCCAGGAGCTGGACTTGGTGATCCTGATGGGTCCCTTCCAACCTGGGATAATCTGTGATCCTGTGGAGCCTTCTCCAAGTGGGATCAGAGCAATGAAATCTCCCAGACTGGCCTTTGGGATGTCCATGACTGAACTCAACTGCCCAGAAATCCACATCTTGTGTCCTCTGAGATGACCTGGAGTGTCCCACCTGTCCTGCTTTGCCTCCCAGATGAAGGAGAGGAGGTTGCACCTCTGCCTCATGCTGGTGCAGATAATTTCAGCTTTATCAGTGGATTTGGCAGGGCTGTAATGATAAGAGGTTGTAAAAAGATAAGATTCAGATATAGACACCATGAGATAACACTGGAGCAGTGCAGGACCCTTCAAAGCCCTTTGAATGACTAAAAAAATAAATCCTGATTAAAATATCTGCAGGGTCAGGTCGGTTCCTGGTCCAAAATACAGCTCAGGCCAGGCCTTAACACAATTTTCTCCAGACAGACACAATTAGAACAGCAGCAGCCACATCACTGTCTGCTTTTTGCTGTTACCAACTGAGAGAGGGAAAGAGAGATAGAATAAAAAAGAGAAAGGGAGAGAAAGAAACCAAGAAGAGAGGAAGAACAATGCAAAGAAAATCCAGGTAGCTGCAGAAATGCAAAACTTTCCCTAGAAGCAGGAATTAATAATGGCTTTTTTTTTTCCTGATATTTAAAAATGTATAACAGAATATATTCCTGAGAAAATGACAAGAGGAAAAAAAAAGGAATCATGAAAAAGTCCCAACTTTTTATTAAATATTAAAGACCTAATTTCTAAACATCATCATTAATCCAAAATCATGAGCTGGCAAAAATTCCAGGGCCTGGCTCAGGGCTAATTAAGATGCCACAGCCCCAAACTTGCAATGCTTTGACTCCTATCATCAAGCTGGTTCCAAACATGGTTATTTATGGTTGCTGGAAATGGTTTGGGAATGCTGGGTGCATCCATTTGGGATCTTCCCCAGCTTCCACATGCCCGGAGCTGAGGTCACTGGTGTGAAAAACACCAGGGTGTGGGAAGTGGAGCCTTTGGAAAGAGTTATGGGAGCTACAGGGGCTAATTCCAGGTTTTGAAGCATGGATGAACTGTTGGAGCCTTGGGCATTGAGAATTCCAGAATTTCTGTGACCCCCAGGCAAACCCTGCACTGACCTGAGGCTGTGGAAAAGGCTCCCAAAATCGAGTGACAGCGCTGGGATTGTGGCTGTGGGGTTTGGGTAGCAGTGTGTGACAGCACAGGGTGGCAAACTCAGAGTTTGAGGGTNCAGGGTGGGAAACTCAGAGTTTGAGGGTTTAGGATACAGGAATGGATATAAAGCAAGGGGGAGGGTTTAGGGCAGAGCCCAGTCCTGCTTTTTCACCTTCTTCTCCTCGGCTCTGGGTGGGGTTTTGGGATTGGGTAGAAAAATCTGCATTGCGGGCCAGGGGTGGTTGGGTATTGGGTTAAAATAAAAATAATTGAGGTGTCATCTCATAATTGGACAGTTTGTGCTTAAAAGGCCTTGGAGAGAGAGAGATACATTTCACCCTTCATGACCAAGACACCAAGTCAGGGAAAACGTCTCAAATATCTTGTTATGAATTTCTTTTTTTTTTTAACTCTGTCCATGATAATTTTAGTGCTACCTCGTTAGAGGTAACAAACTCCATTTTTTCCTCCTTAATTCTTACAAAAATAAGTGAAATTTCAGACACGTGGAGCCTTCTGTGCCAATCACCAAGCAGGGCTAACTGGTAGAACTTCCCAGCAGGTTTGGGGAGATTTCTTTAGGCTGGAGATCCCTTCAGTCAATACCTCAGTGCCCAACCACTTTATTTTCATTTTATTCCCTCAGCCCTCCCAAAAGGCTGCCTGGTTTTCCTGGGACATAACTCAGGGAGAGCCAGAAAAGGTTTAAAAAATAATCCCAGACTGGTTTGGATTGGAAAGGACCTTACAGATCATCCCTGTCCCATGGGCAGGGACACTTCCCACCAGTCCAGGTTTCTCCAAGCCCCATCCAAGCCCTAATCCTTTGAGAGACTCTTCAGGGCAAGTGAGAGGGAGAAATGAGTGTTAATTTAGGCCGAGTGCCCTCGTAATTAGCGCCTTGCAAATGAACCCTGCCCTGGGAAGCTGAGAAGGCCAGGAATGAAAGAGAAGCCAGGACAGGAATGCCATTCTGGGGAGCTCAGCATTGAAGGAGAGGGGGGAAATGGATTGAAAAGAGGCTCTGGACTTGAATTCTAATATCCACAGTTGATATTATATTTATAATTCATATTATGATATTTATAATTGTTATTATGGTATTTATAATTGATATTATGGTACTTACAATTGATACTATGGTATTTGTAATTGATATTCTGATATTTGTAATTGATATTTTGATTTTTTAATTGATGTTCTGACATTAGTTGCGTGGATCTGGGATTCTGGGCTGGCCATACAGATTCTGGTCCATCAGAGTCTGTCTGTTGATTGAAGAAGATTTTGGAGCAGTCCCTGAGTTTGGAATTCTGCAGGGAACGCCGCCAACTTTTAACTTTGTGGGATATAAAGATGCAAATCATGGAATTATTAAGGGTCTGTTCCAAAAAAGACCTTTAAGATCATCAAGCCCAACTTAACCATATTCACCATTTAACCATGCCCCAAGTGCCCCAGCCACACATTTTTGACCAATTTCAGGGAACACAAAAAAGAAATAAATGAGCTCGAGGCCAGACCCACCAACAACCCAGGGCATGAGGAGTGGAGGAAGAGGAGGATGAAGGGCCCCACTTCCCTCTGATTCCCTCTGACTCTCTCCACATTAACCCCACATGGAGGCTGCACCCCTTGCATTCCTTGGATAGGAACCTCATTTAAATAATTAAAGGAAGTTGTGGCTGTTCAGTCCTTGAGAACGTGGAATGAAGCAATGGAAGGGCTTTAAGGGCCTACAAACACTGACAAGTCCCCAGATGGATCATCCCCACTTTGTCATTTGATGTGAGGTTTTTTTTCAAGGTCTGGCCATGTTTTATACAAAAAAAAAAAAAAAAAAAAAAAAAAAAGAAAAAAAAAAAAAAATAAAAAAAAAAAAAAAAAAAAGGAAAAAAAAAGAAGATTTTTTTAAGGTGCAATTATATTTACTCACCATTACTTCATGGGTAGCTAGAGACCGATGTGCTGGAGCAGCTCCGTGGGCTTGTTTCTTGTTTAAATTCCTTCAATCAATTCTTTTAAGTCCAACCAGGAAGGTCAGCCTTTCAAAAATGTGGTTTCTCCACCAGCAGAATCAAAGAACCAACCCAAAACACTTCAGGCTTGGCTTGTGAGGGTTATTTGCAGAGCACTTGAATTTCTACATTGATTTTAACCCACTTAAAGAGTGGCAAGGAACACTCCTGGGCACTGGAGCTCACTCAAATATATTGTTAAAATATGAGAAAATCCCTGGGGTGCTTCTGGCTCAGGTGAAAACACATTCCCAAGTAATTCCTTGGCATGGCTCAGGAGCTGGAATGAGCCAAGGGCCATTCCCAGGAGACATTTTGGATAAATCCACCGTGTTCTGGAAGCTCAGGATGCCTCACAGGTTGGATGTGGGCTGGTTTAGGCGAGGTGGCATCAGCAGGAGGGCTGTGTTTAATTAATTCAAAAAGCCCAATCCACTCCCTGTTATCACCAACAACTCCTGGCAGCAGGAGCAGAGGTGGCCTGGGAGAGGATGGAGAAGGTTGAATGGCTCCTCCTCTTTCCCAAGCAACTTCCCACCACCTGGAAATCCCAGATCCTGAGGGAAATTCCTCAATTTGCAGCAGCCACACCCTGGAGCCACCAGCACACAAGGGAATCACATCTTCACCATCCTGCCCAGCAGGTTCCCACTGCAGGACTGGCTGTTGGTGGAAGAGGAGGAGACAGCTTGGGGCAAATCCCTTGGGAAACAGGAAAATCCTGCTGCTCTCCCATCCACGCAGTGCTGAGGGCACTCCCTGCTGCCCAGCCCCAGGCCCAGCTCTCAGAGGGAATAAAAGATGAGATTGGCCAGGTGATGCCTCATTCCTGACCCTCTTTCATCCCTCTGGGCCTGTGTTTGTCATTCTAGTTGGACTAAAAATGTTCATGCATCCCTCCTGTCTCAAGCAGCTCAATTAAAACCTCTAAAATGAGATGTTCAAAATCATTGCACAGCTTAAGTGGTGAATTAATGATGTTATGGTGTTAATGATGATGATGATGATGATGATGAATCAATCATCAGTTTAAACATCAAAAGTTTAAAGCCAGGCTGGAGCAACCTGGTCTAGTGGAAAGTGTCCATGCCCACGGCAGTGGGGTGGAATTAGAGGAACTTTAAGGTCCCTTCCAACCCAAACCATTCCATAATTCTGGGACTTGACTCTTTCTTCTCATCTCTTGGTGATTAATTTTGGTTTTGCCCAAATAATACTCAGATTTTAGACTTTCATGCCTATTTAAGAGGAAGCTTGATATAAAATTTGTCCCTTCAATATCTTTTCTCTCTCTTTCTCCTCATTCTGTGTTTTTACTCTTGTTCTCTCTCCACTCATCTGTGCTCAGTCACTGGTTCCCTAGTTACACACAGCTCCACACAAAACACATCCCTCAGTGCACCTGGAGGCTTGTGAGAGATTCAGACAAGCCATCATTTCTTTCCAAGCTAAAGGAACTCTGTTTTTACTGGATTTTACTTCTCATGCTCCCCTTCTGCTCAGCACACCCACAGCTGCAGGTTGGAACCACCTTCGGGCATCGCCGAGGAAAACAACGCAAGGGAAGAGGGGAAGAAAACTTTTTCCTTTTTTTGGAGGTGAAACCTTTTTCATTTTTCTGGAGGTGAAATCCCTCATCTGCTCCTTGTTCCAGCCCCAAGCTCTTACCATGCACTCTGCATCGCCCACTTCCTCTGGGAACAGCTGTCAAAACGCAGCCACATCCTCGGCTCTTTACAGCTCCCATTGGCAGCTCCTCCAGGGAATGCCCGCTGCCTGTGAGGCTCCAAACATGCCAGTTCCCATTACCACACCACCAGGAAGTGCAAAAGGGAGGCAGGGGTTGCCCTTGAAGGGTTTGGTGGGAAGCAAACCAGAGGTGGTTCCACCTCCCATCCCAGGGTCTCCCACCGTCCGCTCTTCTGTCTTTAAAGCCGAGCTGCCTTCTGTGGGAAGTCTCCATGGCAGAGCAAAAGAGATTTCTCTCTCTAAAAGAATTGATGAAAGGCTGTTTTATAGGTGGTAACTGACCTAGAGTTCTGAGTTTTGTCTCTATGCATAGTCCATGAGAAGGGAAAGGAAAGTTGAGGGGAAGGGAAGTGTTTTGAAGATTTTATTCTGATTATTAATTTTTTCTCTCTTGTAGTTTTGTTAATAAACCTGTCTTTATACCCTCAAGTTTTGAGCCTGCTTTGCTTCTCTCCTATCTCATAGCAGTAAGAGAGTAAATAATTCTAGTAGGCACTCAAACCACTACACATAATTTGGGAAACAGAAATAAGTGAACCATTTATTTCTATTTACAGTGGAGCCACCACTACTCCTGGTTTGGTGGATGGTCCCCCATGGCAGGGGGATGGGAATTAGAGAATCCTTGAGCTCCCTTCCAAACCATTCCATGACTGTATGAAAAACAACCTGGATCAAAGGGTTTGCCTGGTTGCCCAGAGCTTTGAGCTGATGTTTCTCATCGAGAGACAAAGCAAAGCAAAAGCTTTGGAGGAGCATTGGTTGTGCAGAGTTTTCAGTGATTTAGTGAACAATTCATTGGGTGAATGATAATCTGTGAGGGGAACAACAGTGGGACCCCATCCCAACACCAGCACCATCCTGGACAAAGGTCCAGCATTCCCGTCTGAGGATGGGCAGAGCTGATTCTGGGTGAAGGAATCAGCTCTGAGAGGGTGGATTAAAAGCCTGGCTGCTTTTCCCACAGCAGGAAACAGGACTGGAAGTAAAATAAATGAACAAATGCAAGAATTTGTGTGCATGGGAAGGAGAGAATTGGAAAACCAAAGGGATTTGGGGAACAATTTGGAGACAAAAATCAGAGTTTTCCAAGTAACAGAATCATGCCATGGTCTCGGTTGGAGGGGACCTTACAGAGGATCTTGTTCCAGGGTTTGGGTTGGATATCAGGGAAAGTTTCTTCCCCCAGAGGGTGCTGGAGCACTGACCAGGCTCCCCAAGGAATGGGCACCTTCCCAAGGCTGCCAAAACTCCAGGAGAGTTTGGACAACGCTCAGGGACAGGCTGGGATTGTTGGGGTGTCAGGAGTTGGACTGGATGATCCTCGTGGTTCCCTCCCAGCTCTGGTTATTTAAAGCTGAGCTGCAATGAGCCCTGAACAGCTCCAGTGGCCCATTGTGAAGAAAAGGACATTTGATCAAGCAAGTCAATGTGTTGCCTGGGCTAACAACAATTTTTTAAATCCCTGTCATTCCCCCAGACTAAATTTGGCCATATCCAACCTATGCTGAGCTCCAGGCAGTTATTTTGGAGTCACATCCTGACAGTGACACTCTCCTAAGGTATCCTGACTGCTCCAGCAAAGATGGAATCCCATGGGAAGCAGATGGAGCCCCTCAGCTTCCTGAGCTTAATAATGTCTTTTACAATGGATGGAGAGGCATTTCTCCAGCTCAGGGTACCACTTTGGGGCTTAAATTAACCCCAAAGCCAGGTTTAAGTTCATGAATAAGGCCAAAGGAAGGATCTCCCACAACCACTGCACCTTTCCAACAGATGTGAAGAAAGAGGAGCACACTTCAAGTATAATTTAAAATACATTTATTGTTTCATTTGTTCTTGCTTTTTTTTTTTCCTTTTTTTTTTGTTATACAAAGACGTTAAATAACTTAAATACATTCTCAACAGTCACTCAGAATCAGATTTATACCTACAAGCTGTACATATGAGGTAGAGAAAAATAACTTAGGCTCCCATAAGACATTGGAAAATAAACAAAACAAAACAAAAAGAAAAAAAACCAAGAAAAATACTAATCCTTCATGTTAGTATTCCCACCTCCCTTTAAAAGGAAATGCCATCCCAGGTGTGCAAAACAAATCCTAGACTTTACATTCCTGCTTCAGATTGTTAAAGGCAGGGTGGTCCAAGGGAAATTCCTGGTTTGGTGATTGGTGTTTTGGATGGATCCATGCTCAAGGGGAGCTGGAAGGATTATCCACACATCTTGATCTTCCTGAATTCAATCCCACCTCTGTCAACCTGGATGTCTTTATCCCCTTCTGCTGTGAGCAGGGAAAGCTGGCACCTCTAACAGGGACAAACACCTTCCACAGGTGCCCCCACTGCTGCAGACCACGGCTCCTTTCCTAGGGAATTCCAGATCCATTGCACATCAATGCCAACACCTTTCCCAACATTCCCGAGGGAATCATCTCCTGTCCTTTTGGGCCACCTTGCCCAGTGCTAAGAAGGGTTTTTTCCCATTTCTGAAACACTCAGCAATGACTGAGAAAAAGACAGAAATCTGACATTTTCCTGACAGGTGACTTTGATGTGTCTGCATAATTCTGGTCTCACTCCCCACTCCCTGCCTGCACCTGAGGAATTGTAGTTACAGGAAGCCAGAGTAAATCTCTGCTGCCAAATCCATTTTCGTTTCCTCTCCACCCATATAGCCTCAAGATTCCCTTCTTTCCTTTGTTTGTTCTGAAATTCAGAAATATTCAGAAATTCTCTGCCTGTGGAATTTGCAAATAATTTGGCCAAATCCAACGTTAGTCGGTGAAAAATAGATATAAAAGCTATTTGGTGGTAATATCCAGGTTTCAGGGGCTTGAACAGTTTCAACCAGGAGGCTGGAATGGGATGGATCTTAAAGACCCTTCCAGCCCCAAACATTCCATGATTCCTATGATTCCTCAGGACCTGTCTGAGCGACGTGGTCCAGAAAGGCCACATCTTGTATTTCCTGTGGGAAAACGTCACTTTCCGAAAGTCATCACCTAATTAGCATCCTAAAAACTGGAATCCAGGATGAGCTGGCCAGGGAAGCCAGACTCAACCCGACAGATGTGCCCTCGGAGCTGGATAAAGCGGGAATGAGGAGCTTTACTGCACCTGTTCCATCGGGAACAGAACAGACCGGGTTTTACTGCAGCATCAACTGAGGAATTTTTCACAGGCACCATAATCCACCAGAAAATCACCTTAAGCAGCATCTACCCCATGAAAGCACCCTTGAGAAATCTGTCCCTTCATCTGGGGTCTCATCCAACCCTACCCCAGCCAAAGCACCCGACTGTATGTTCCCTAAAACAGGGCAGCTGAAAAACGGCGGACAAAGGAATTCCAGACCTGGGCTGAAGGGAGGCAGATGTCAGCGAGCTGGCTGACAACAAAAACTCCTCAGAAATTATTTTAGCCCTGCTCAGGTCTCCAAACCAGCTACCCCAGACATTCTGCAGAAAAAAGGGGGTCCACAAATCGTTCCCTGCTTTCCAAGGTGATGGACAAACTTCCTGAATCACACAAATCCCCAGCTCCCCTATTTCACACTACCCCATTCAAATAGATAAAAGCTGCTTGTGTTGGATCAAGCCTGGAATTTGGTCCTCTTCATTTAACCTTCCAAGGTGCTCAGATTAGGATTTCATTTTCCCCAACCACCTTTTTAAGAGCTGTTCTTCCCAAGCCAACTGAGCTCAATGGCAAATCCTTGGTTATTGCAAACAGATTTGGGATTTTCTCCATCCAGACCCATCTCAAAACCAGGATGTTCAGCTAAAAAGGGTAAACCTGAAATTTTGGGGTAGTTTTTTAATATTTCCATGACAAGCTAGTCAATTTTCCTAATTCATTTTTAGCATTAATAATGATAATAATTAAAAATCCCCTTTAATTAAACAGTGCTTGTTTCACCAGCTGGAATTTTTGATAATTGGAAGATAAGAAGAACATAATGTTTAGGACTTGTTTTGCATTTCTCCACATCCGGCATGAATGAGTCAGTCACACAGAACAGAAGCTTGTTAAAAAACAGATGACGGGTGCAACAATTATTTCTGTGGGTTTTTATTTCTTTTAATAGAAAATTCTAATATAAAACAGCAAACGTTTTCAGTTTGCCTTGTTTACAAAAATATTATATATTTTTTTTTTATATTTCTGACATAACTAAAATGCACTATTCAATAAAAATATTCTTCCATCAGCTAACTTCTCTTTTTAAAAAAATTAATAAAAAAGTTATATAAATAATGGTTGCACCCCCCCACCCCAAAACTGATCTGGCTGGATCAGCTTAGGAGAACCAACACTTTGACACTTTTGGGGGGGACAGGGGGTGAAAGGGGGTCGGGAACCAGAGCTCTCCCCTCCACCCATCCGTCCTTCTCCAGTTACATCTGAGCAAAATCCTGTTTCTCTGGGGATTAGAAAAAAGGGGGGAAGTTGCTTTGCACTTTTTTTTTTAATATATATCTATGAAATGACACCATGAAAAACTTCAGGGATCCAGATCTACCATTTACAAAACTGAGTGATTTCTTTGAATTGCACTGGAGATCCAATGGTGTGGTGGCAAATCAGCCTCTCTGGAAAAATCCAGTTTAACCCAGCTGGGACAAAAAGGTTTTACAGGACAATCCCTGGTGTTTTACACAGGAATTCCCAGTGTCTTATTTAGGGTTTTCCAGACTTGTGAATGGAGTGGTGCTTGTGCTCCATGAGTTAATTCAACTCCAACACCATCAGAAAACCCAGGCCCAGCACTCCAAAGGGTTTTGAGATGGTTTGACATCTCCTCTCCCAGCTTAAGCTCCACTGGATTTTTCCAAAAGGAGGTTTTTGCCCCCATTCTTTCTTCAAAGATAAGGCAAACATTGGAAAACGCTGGAACTAAAGACCCCCCCAGCCAAAACACACCCACAGCGTGGTGCAGGGGGGAGAAGTAAAATAACCCACATTTGTTTTACCACCCTAGGTCAAAAGGCCAAGAAGACAAGTTCTCCTGATTTCAGAGTGTTAGTATATTTTATACACTGCCTATACATTTAACACATGTGCCTCGCTACTATTTAGTTATTTATAATTTTTTTTTAACCACAGGAGAATAAACCTTGCTATTTACAATATATAACAGGCAAGTACTATATCCACATGAACATAAATACAATTTGTGGTTGTTTTTTTTTTCTTATTCATTTTTTTGTCTTTTTTTTTTGTCCTTTTTTTTTTTTTCTTTTAAATACTTACAGAAAGCATCCAGGCTTCAGTGCGTGAGTTATAATACACAGAAGAGCTCTTTCACTCAGTAGTTCATTCACTCTTTGCTGCTTTCTTCTAGACAAACTTGGACAATCTGTCTTATTTCCCACCCATCTCTCTCTCCCCCACACTGCTGAACACACCAAGATTCCCTATCCCATCCCATCCTGGAATTTTCCTTGCCAGGATATCCATGCCAATACTTCCCTCTCTTCTGCTTTTAGGAACTCATTCTCCTCTCACACCAGTGCAATGTGGAGTTACTCCAGCGAGGTCAACAGAGACAGAGACACCAGTGAAAAGGAGGAAAATGAGGCCCATGGTTTAAANTTATGTGTCAGGGTGTGTACATATATCTATATATACACACTGAATAATAGGTTTCTAGGCAATTACTTTTTTACACCATTAGATAAACTGCTCGTGGGTGACTTTCCCAAAAGCTGTGAGACTTTCCTGGGTGCTTTGCTGGGATAGAAGGTGGGAATTCCAGATGTGGATTCCACCTTTGCTCCTCCAGCATCATCCCAACCTCCAGAGTTGTATGGTAAATAAGGAAACACCAAAAAAGAGACTTTTTGCTTCATTTTGCAGAACTGTGGTGCTATTGAACAGTAACACCCTGTCCCTCCCCCTGCCCCCTCCTCAAGATTTGATGCCAACGAGCCAGGCTGGACTGCAGGTATTTGTTACCAAAAAACCCCAAATTTATCTTTTCTCTTCCCAGCAGGTGCACATGAACAGCTTAAATATTAGTGGCTACAATCTGGGGGGAAAAAATTAGAAATTAAATAAGGAAAAACAGACCTTGAAAAATAATGGTCCATCTTGGGAAATTTCTCTGGTTTTGTTTTACTAATTTTACAAATGTTTAAGAATCTCCTCTTTTGAACACCAGATCAATGACTTATAGGAACTTGGTGGAAATTGCTACTACTGGACAATCAAAAATTGCTACTAAAAATCAAACAGAACACCCTCTGTTCCCCATTTTTTTCCTTAGAAAGATTCATTCAGGCATTTGCTGGCTGCCTCCAATCCACTTTTATAGGAGGAATATTGGCACACCAAGTCCTGGATTGTAAATCTCCTCTTCCAAGAGAAAAAGAAATGCTGGAGGTTGTCATGTGTTTCACAGCCTTGGAGTGATCAACCCCTGCAGTCAAATTTCTGGCTTCTCTCATGTTGTCTCTGTGTCAATTTGTTATTCCAAATCCACGAGTTTGTTAGGATTTAGCAGGTGTGTTTTTAAAAATACAGTTCTCGATCTAGTGGTTAAAAAAAAAAAAAAATCATCTTAAGGTCATAGGGTTTACATACAGCTTGTGTCATGTACCACTGCCATGGTTTAGAGTAAATGGAATGATGACCTAGGAAAGAAAAGTCAACTCCTCCAGAGGTCTGATCCAGGCCAAAACGGCTGCTCCACAACTCCAGACAGCCCCGGGTCCAAGATGCACTCGGATTCCTCTTGTCCTGCTCAAGAGAAACGCGTCCAAATTCGTAAGACTCAACAAGTTCCAGTTGGGATTTCTGAAGCAGTTACCACAGGTTGACCTCCATCAGCAAGAGGTGGGAAGAGGAGAGGAAAATAAATCACGCGGGAAGTGAAAAATAAAACAAAAGTAGTGGTTTAAAAAAAAAAAGCAATCAAATTTAAGACGGCGATAGTGCTAAAGAACTTGCATTTGGGTGAATTGTTTTAAATAAAGAACATGGGATTGGACTGATGGGGACAGGCACGTCTGGTGTTCTGCTGTCTTCCCAACCTCTTCCTTGGATTTATTTCTGTCTGCAGCGTGGTGGACCCAACGTTTTCAAGCCGTGTGTGGTGATAACACACGCGGACACGGAGCTGTCATTAAAGAGCTGCTGCTCCCAGCGGGTCTGTTTGTCAGAGCCTGGTTTGCTCCATGTGCAGAAACTCCACTGGAAGAACCCACCATTCCCTACAAACCCCTCTCCAGTTTTAGGAGAAATAAACGTCCGCTTCCCGCACTGCCGCACTCAAAGCGGAAAGATCTTTTGTTTGTGCTCAGCTCTCGAAGCAGTTGGTGAGCTCCAGGAATAAAGAAGTACAGGATATTTATGCCAAAGGGAATATCTTAGCCTGGGAGGTCATGGAGGATGGCTGAAACAATGTTCCAAGGAGAAATGATCCGTCAAACTGCGTAGACCACGAAGGTGAAGGTCAACTGGTGTCTAACCCCAGTGTGACAGGCACTTACTTCCACATGGTTGGACCTCATGAAAATTCAGTCTACAGGAAAAACAAAAAAAACCCCCAAAAAACCCCAAAACAGCAACACAGCTGGGTCACCTGTACCCTACAAAGTGCTTATGTCTCAACATAGCTTCCAGATCCCAGAAGGTGAATCAAACCCTGTTTGTCTCCATAGGCAGTTCTCCAGGCTGGCCCGTCCCTGTGTCAGTCCTTGCAGGTGTAAACCTCCTCTCTCTGGGTGCACTGCTTGCACTCCACGTAGCAGCACCAACGCACCTGGCACTGGCACGGGCGCGTCACCACCCGGCTCTGCGTGTTGTGCCCCCGGCCGCAGCAGATGCTGTCACAATTCTTGTCCTTGTAACACTTCCTCCCCGAGGTCCCCGGGGAATAGCGGCTCATCAGGCAGAAGCTCGGGGAGTCGTCAATGTAGACGAGATCCGTAGTCCTTGGGATTTGATCGCTGTGGCCGGGGATGGATTTCTTAGGGGGGGAGATGTCGCCTTCGCCCGTGGCCTCGTTGGTGGTGCTGCCCACCTTGAGAGAGGTCTCGTATTTCTGTTTCAGCTGCTTCCCGATCTCGTGGAAGGGGGAGAGCTGCCTCCAGCACGTCCGGACGGTGCAGGAGCCCGACACGCCGTGGCACTTGCAGGTGGTCTCCACGCCGGCTTTGATGACCTGCAGACACATATGGCCCCAAAGAGAATCAGTCATGGAGGGAGAAATCAAAACACTGAGTAAAACGTGATATTTTCTAGAAGACACTTCAGGAACATAAAATTGACGACAATACAAAAAATACCTGTTGGAAGCAGACAGAAAACACATACTTATTTCAAAAGGTTCTTAGTTCCCAGAGTATGACATTAATCTGCAAAAACTTTGCTTAATATTGGCTAATTAAAGACACTAGAGATTGTCCAGTGCTGTCACTCATTGTGTAGACAGAGATATGAAACTGCGATACAACCAAGAGATTAATACGTATTTTAACACCTGTTTATCTTTGTCAATAATAAGTAGATAAGATATAAAAGTGGAAGAAGTTGGTTTAGTGGAAAGAGGTGGGGTGGCACATGCTGCAGAACAGGAGTGTTGACAATAGGAGCCTTTTCCATACTCAGGACCCCAAAGCCAAGTAGAAACAGAAGTAATCTTAGTTTAGCATCCTCAGCTGGCTGATGCTAAACAAAAGGATCCCATCCTTTTCAAATCAACTGCAACAAGCATCACAGCATTAAAAACCACATCCATCTCTTTAGAAACAGCATTGGAATGTTTCAGCTCCCCTTCTCCAGACAGGGATTTACACTGGGATACCCCCATAGGCAACACAAAAGCAGAGATGTCATTTGGACAGCCACAGATACCCCACATTTTGTCCACAGATCATAAACACAAATTTGTATTTCTAATCCTCCCACCTGGCCCCTTCCCCCAAATTAGGCTTTACTGACTTTAAATAGGTAAGGTACAACCACCCCTTAGAACAGCAGGTGAGAACAGAGTTTGTTTTACACAGCTGGGTCCTGACAAGGTACCCAAGCAGTGTTGGAAGTGCCCTTCCTTTGGGCATCTACGGTACCTAAAAAAGAAGAAAACAACCTCCCCCCGTGCCCACGATGGCATCTGGCTACGCTGTGGCCTCCTGACAGCAGAGGACTGGCTGCAGTCCATTTCCTGACCATCCGGTTCTTAATTATTTGGCTGCACAAATCCTGCTGAGCCCCATGTGCATCCGTGCAATAGGTCATGGACTCGGAATTGGGGCCTGGCCCAATTGTGATATTCCAGAAACGTTTTTAGAAAGACAATACTCATCATGCAGCCCTCAGCAGAGCCTGTCCAACGGTCACACTTCATTCCTGTGACAGCCAAAGACCTCTGCGAGTGCAATCCAATAATACACAGTAGCATTCAAGGCGGTGACGGGTTACAGGGGGAGATGTGTTGCTGGTTATAGTGCTCAGCTGGGGTGGCTTGGGTAAGGGCTGTCACGCTTTGTGTGCCAAAGTGTCTCGCCAAGTCCACAAGAAATCCCACAATGTCAGACAAGAGCGTGCAGAACACATTTCAACACCGAGGGGGGGGAAAAACCCCAACCCTCACCCGCGCCCTCCCTCGTGTAAAGTCCTGTTTCACTGCTCGTCCAGAAGTGAGGGCTGAGTTCGTGTGAAACAAAGCTCCTCCACCTGATTTCACGCCCACACCATCGGCAAGCCGGGCAGAAATTGCTGGGATACTTGGGAAAGGGCTGCACACTGCAGTCATTCATCAGTTCAGGCTTTCCTCAACCTCTCCTCCTCCTCCAGCACATTTGCATCTGCTCCACCTGGAAAAGGAGACAACCCCCATTGCAGAGGAGTTGGGAAAGCAAGAAACCAACGGGAACTGGCTCAGCTTGCGGTCATGCTGCTGGACTTGGAGCTGATTGAACAAGACAAGGTCATGAAACTCAGGAAGGGAACCTGGAGTCGGGGCTGCTCTTGTCAGGAGCCACCTCTCCGGAGCTCTGTGGGAGCGCTGACATTGCAGGAGCCAAGGCATCCACGTGGGGCTGGTGGATACAGCCCAACACGTGTTGGAAAACCTGATCCTGATGGAATGGCAGCTGGCTGATGGCAGAAGACCTTCAGTCAGGTGTGAGCATGTAGGTTTAGGCACTTGAATCACGTCAGCCAGCCAGGGTTGACCTCACCGAGGCGAACACTTGAGTTTAAACACCTCAGTTTGAGAAACACCTCAGAACTCCCATCGGAGTCAGGGGAGCCAAAGCAGGAGAGGAGCCTGCAGTGAGGCAAACACCTGCTCCACTGAACAGCTCTCCAGGCTCCCACTGACACCTGAGCACATCTCTATCACCAACAGGAGTCTGGGGACACAGCTCACACAGAGGCACCTCAGTTCAGGGCATTCTGTGAGCAGAATCCCACCCTCTGAGCCGAACTCAGGTGTCTAAATATCTCCACCTAGCACTAACTGAGGTGCTTTAAAACACTCTCCTCACACCAGCAGTGTAAAGGTCTCTCAAGGGGTACTAATAAGTGTATTTAGGTAGATTAATTCTATTCTGCTCATCTGGGCTCAAACAAAGTTCCACATGAACCCCAGTCTGGATTTTCTTGACTCAATTCTAGCTCCTTGCTAAGCAGTGGCTGGGACAGCTCTGGTATCATACACTGGTGGACCAAAGCATAAAAGGTTTCCATTGTCCCTGTCCCTGTGAATGCACCAGTTCACAAAACCCAGTCTGTGGATTTTCATACTGCTGCCCTGCAAGCGCAGTGCATCCCAACCGCCCCGTAAACCTTCTCCTGGAAGGACGAGGAAGGGCTCAAGAATGTTAGGAGGCAGCAAGAGTGAAAATCCTAGAACAATTCCTTGCCCAGACAGCCTCCCCTGCTGCTGTCAGTCACGCTGCAGCTCCTCGAGGCGCTGTGTGATGGGGAACTGCTGCCTCCGGGCCCCAGCCACCCACCAGCCAAAATGAATCTTGGCAAAGCCCTTCTGGTTCCCGTCCCGCTCCCCAGCTTCCACAACGACCTTTCCTCCTCTGGTTGCAAGCTCCTGTCAGAGACACTTAAATCCACCTCATTTCTTCAGGAAGCAGAGCAAGACTGATCCAAGTCAGCAGGTTGCTCGGAGCAGTGCTGGAGAAAGCTTTGCTGGCTGGATCCTGGGACAAATGTCTGCATCCTGCTTTCAAACCTGGAGGGGTTTCCAGGATAGAAAAACGCAGTTTTTATTCCCAAAAAACTCTTGGTTAGATCAGGAAGAATAAGGTTTTACCATACAAAATCATGGTTCAAGAGCTGTGGTAGCTCCTGCATTCTTTCCAACAGTTCAGAGCCTGATTTACCTCCATCCTACACAGACCTGAACCTGTTCTGTGAATGATGTCAATAATCACTGAATAATCCCTTCATCTCCACCAAGGATGTGGACACCTGCACATTTATCACAGATGAGACCAGAATGGCTCAGCTTCAATCCAAGGCACAAAATACTTCATGCTCCCCGTGGCCCCAACTCTACAGCTGCCACACAGCAGCAGGGTTGTAGTAACTCAGGAGTAACAGCAACAAGGAGCATCCTTTTTGTATTGTGTGCTGTAGAGAGCTCCTACCATGAAAACAAAGCCAAACAAAGACAAGTGGTGGGTCAGGGATGGCATCACACATGGAAATTCTGTCCTCCCACTCTCCTCTGAACAACCACTTGGTTTGGCAGTTTCAAACAGAACAGTTTGGGAGGAAAATAAGGATTTTTGAGCTACTCAGCTTGACTTAGGAACACAAATTCCCACCGACCTTGGTGTGAGAACACCCAACACCAGCCAGAGCAGAATGAGGGAAACACAAAGCAAGGCAGAACCATTTCTCCAGGGGTTTGCTGCTCGGAGGAAATCAGATAGGGCTGCTGGACCGCCTTCCCAACTGGCTTTACAAGGAGCCACGGGGGAAAGGGATCACAGCAGAGCATTGCTATGCAACATGTAATCCTTCCCCCAACAATGGTGCGCCGCGAAGCTCAGACTGAGTGCCCCCGTCATGATCAGTCTCAGACATGCTGCAACACACAATTTCTCAGTGTTTTAGCTGAAACGCCGAGGACAGGATTCCCATTCATTCCCAGCTGGGTCACGGGGCTCTGGCAGTGGTGGTTTTTATTTTTTTTTTCCTTCAGACAGCTCTTGTCTGGGCAGCAGCAGCCCAGGGCGGACACCCAGCCGTGGGAATTCCTCGCCTATTGCTCCGCTGTCGTCATGGCTGGGCTGCGGCTCCGGGGCTTCAAACCATTCGCTATGGTTTGGGGAGAGCAGGCAGCAAACCCTCCCTGCAGGCTGCTCATCCAGGGAAAAGCCTCTCCTGGCTTCGGGAAGGGCTTTGGGATGGTTCCCCACAAATCCAGCCCCTTCCATCCCCCGTACGCGGAGCCCTCTTCAATTTAAATAGGCTTAGTCATTCTCTCAGCCTGAGTATTAATGTTTGTTTGGACAGCAGCCACGGTCCCCACACACAAGCAAAACTTGTCCCTTCACACTGGCCAATGCTGAATTGTAAGTGTTTCACAGATTGTTAGAAGTTGTCCTTTCTTTTTTCCTTCTACCTTGCTAAAAAACCCCTTCTTTTCAGCCTATTCTCAACCTGCTTTTTCAGAACAGTTTTCCTTTCCCACCACACTTCCTTCTTTAAAAAATAGGAACACTCATATTTCAGTGACATAGGTATTAAAACACAAACATTTAAGCACAGAACAACATAACCCCACTTAAAATTGAGAACTTCAGAAGTATTTTCCCCATGCCCAGTATTCCTAGCATGCTTCCCATGCTAAAAAAGCTCCACATAAACAACCAACTGCAATCACTTATGGGACACAGCAAGTAAATTTTTTTTCCAGAGTATTGATTTCCAGACCTAAGAAAGGCTTTGGCTGAGCCATGCTCAGCCTGAAAGGAGAGAAAAATCCAGAGAGCACGCCTGGGCATTCCTACCTGTCATAACCTGCAGCAATTAATACCAGTGGTGGCCCTGAAAACTGATCTGTACATTAAGAGCTCTTCTCTGGGTTTGATTTGTACCTTGGTAAACATGTGATGCCCCATTTCTGACTGCAAACACATCCCTAAAAAACTGCCAGAAAGGATGCTTTATGTCTCTCTTTTTCTTTTTTTGCACGCACCAAGTGGATTAATCTCCAAAACAGCAATTATTGCATATCACGAGGGTGCAGCAAAACCTGGAGTTGGGCTGGAACTGTGTTAATGAGTAGGAACTGTGTGAGGCTGGATGGTCAGTGCTTGTAAACACTGCCTGTGCAACAGGAGAGCTGGGCCTCCCTCCGCCTGTGTGTGACCTTTAGTGAGTCACTTAATCTTTCTGGGTCTCAGTTTCCCCCCTCTGCCCAACGGAGCTCCAGAAATGAAGAGGGTGGCATGCTCTGATAACGTGTTATGTGATAGCTCACCAAGTTCCTCAGACAGATGATAGCTGGGCAAACATCTCCCTGATATGGAGAGCGCATCTCCAGCCCTCCGGAGAGATCCCTGCCAGCACCGCCCTGGGGGGAAAAGCCATTCCTCACATGGAATTCCAAAATAAGCAAGTCAACAGCAAGGGAAAGTGCAGGCACCTCCCACTATCCTCTCCAGAGCATCCCAGATGGGTTCAGGTGTAGCTGTCTCAGGATGGGTCTGGATTTGAAGCCTACAAGGGTGACAAGGACCACAACAGGGTCCTTTAAGGTCCCTTCCAACCCAAGCCATTCCAGGATTCTGGAGATCTGAGGATCTGAGATCCTCCTCTGAGATTCAGGATCTGATATCCTTCAGAAACACTTGCTCTGCACAGACCAACACATCCTGGGCAAAAACCAATGATGCCTCATGAAAGGAACCAGTTTCAAAGCAGGAAACTGCTCCAAGAGAGATCTTTTCTTTTTCCCCCATAATTTTGTATTAAACACTCTTGGCTCTCAAGACAACTGGGGTTATACACGAACTTCAGGCAAAGGTTTGTGTCCCTCCTTCTGGAAGGGCGAAGGGAAAGGAGAACATTACAATTTTTTTTTCTTTTTCTAGGGTAACAGCAGCCCCTTTTAATTGTGCCCCTTGGATCTGTAAGACATGCTTGACCAGACATACCTCTGGAAGAGGTCAGCACTCCTGGGATTAAGAAACTTAGCAACGCTCCAGAGAGGGAGTTGGAAAGTCATGTTTAATGATACTTTGCTGAGAAACTGGGCAAATTTAATTAAAACATCACTTACTCAAGCCCAGTGGAACTAATTGAGTGCTCTAATATTCCGCCTTTTCATTAATGGGTTACAAAAGAGGGCTGCACTTGTGTGTACAAGGGGGAAAAGGGAGGAGGATGGAGAGAAGATGAGAGCTTTAGCGAGGCTGCCTGGGCTTCATTTAATATAACTCAGGAACTTCATTGCTGGCAATGGAGCTTTAATACAGTTGACTTCTCCCCCATCCCCTCCACACACACATCTCCCCCCAAAAAACCCTCTCCACCCAAGACCCCTCAGAAAGAATGGCTGAATGAGGGAGAAGAGATCTGGCAAAGGAAGGGAAATTGCTTTTTTAATAAGTGGTCTATTCAGAGCTCCTGCTTTTCAATAAAGAGAAGGCTGGAGAAGTCCTGGTCTAATTACCTCATCCTCACACTAGACAAGCTCGCCCTTTCATTAACCACTGAGGTCATATCATATAACTTGGTGAGCCACCACGGGCACAACATGTTCAGTGATTATTTCACTGGTGGCAGCAAAATTACAGGCAGCCCATCAAGGTTGTAAAAAGCAGAAGTGAAATCGTAATTAAACGAGAACTTCTACCAAGAGACACTAAAACTAGGCGGGATAGGATCATGTCACCCTCGCAGAAATACACGGATTGTTTGCTGGTGTGACACCATGGAGAAACTGCCGTGGTGACCAGGAGGGGAGAGGGTTGCTTGCCAAATTACTCAGTCCAGCACAGGTCCTTTTTTTTTTGCTGGGTCTCAAGGGACTGTTTGTATGTTTTGCCACGGTTGGGAGTAATTAGATGGGAAAAATGACACGTTAATGATCAGTGAGAGACCACCAAGCTTGTGCTGTATCTTTCATGGAGACTTCTCCACTCCCTCAGAGAACACACACATCCACACACTGCCAGAACTGCAGCTCCAAAATGGCACAAGTCAAGGCTGTCTGCACTCCCAAGCTGCCTTTGATCCACCCCAAATCACGTCCAGATGAGTTATGGTTCCAATAACCACACCACGTTAGTCCAAAGTGGTTTCAGGCTGCTGCAGTCACGGGGTGAGCAAACCCTACTCGAGGGTTGCAAAGTCTTTATGGCAGGAGTTGGTTGGTGAGCAGCCTCTTTGAAGAGACAGAAAATGTGCTGAGAATCCTTTTAATTCACTGCTTTCCTCGAGGAAAATGTCCATAAACTCAGTGAGTGCTCTCAGCCTCCTCATCCCTCACTGGCAGTGGGAACAGGAGGAAGAACAGAGATCAAACCTGATGTTGATCTACACCTGAGAGCAAGCAGTGCCAAGGACAATCCATCCACCACATCAAGAGGGTCAAACTGGTTTCAACATTCTGGAATCTGAAGCAAGTTTTGACTCTGTAGTCACAAAGCCAGCCTGGGTCCTCATCTCTGATCATCTTAGTGACACCAAATTGTGCCAGTGGTTTAGGGCCACACATCCCGACCACACAGATGTGACTTCACCTGATCTTCAACCACCACCCTCCCAAAAACTTCCTCCTCAACATTCCCTCCTTCCCTGGCTCTGTGGTGGTGCTGTCAGCCTGGTGGGCTGCTTGGCTTGGCTTTCCCCCACAATGAATTATTCCAGCAGCACAAACAGAGGAATCATTTCAAGTGCTGCTGCGAAGAGAGAAGGAAAGCTGTGAGACAGCAATCCCAGCTCGACAGACACGTTGTGGGTGGACGAAAATAGGAACGCTGGATCACTGACCTGCAGCAAAGGTCTGTGACTTGGATTGCCAGGAGGGCTCTGGGTGTCTGGACAACCGTCACAACTGTTACTCAGCTGTTTAGCTGCAGATATTACACTCTGAAACCACTGCCAGTGGCCAGAGTCCCACTGTGCCAAGGGAAGTGGAGGCAGAGGATGCTGGAGAGTCCTGCATCTTCCCCTGGGAGCTAACTCGCAAGGATCAGGACACAGGAGGGAAGGTTCAACCCCTCCAGCTCATCCTTGGAGTTTGTTTAGCTCAAAGTCATGCACAGGTGATAATTAGGGACACAGATCCTAAATCCAAGAGTGGCCTCAGCCATATGGACACCCTGACTGCAGCTCCTGGGACTGGGAACACTGGAAGTCAGGCCAAACCCCTCTGGGGGAGATTTTATAACCCTGCCACTGTTGGTGGATATTCCTGGAGTTACAAGGACTTGCCAGTGGCAGCTAAAGTCCCATCCTTGGAGGTTTTGATGAGACTGTATTGTGTGACTCTGGAATGGGAGCCAGCCAGGACATCCCACAGGAACATCCAGCATGGAATCACAGCCTCCATGGGCCACCTTCTCCTTTGCCAGTCCCACCTGCTGCACACTTAACTCCACGAGACCAGACAAATCAACCAACACAAGGACTGAAACAAGTTCCATCACTCTGCAAATCCCATTTCACACGTCAAAGAGCTGCCACAGGAGTTCAGAGACACTGAGCCCTTTAATCCAGAGCAGGAAAGCTGTCAGCCAAAACCAGACACCAGCTAAATCCAGGATATTTCTAATCCTGATCTCAGCGCTGTCTAGGAGCATCTGGCAGTGGGGAGAGGGGGAGATGTTTTGCTGGCCAGCCCTGGCTGGTGGCATTCCCCAGTGCCCCGATTCTGTCCTGAGGAATGACATTTTATACATAGACACAGCAACAACTGAGCTGGGGTGGCCATTCCTAGAATGCACAACTGGCTGGGCTGCACTTGCCTGGGAAACTGGAGACCCAGGTCCCCCATCCCAGCCCCAAGCCTGCATCCAATCACACAGACAATAACAAGGCCCGAGGGCTATTTCTGGCCTTACAGTATGTCCCCCTTGGAGGTTGGTGCAATGAAACACTGATCCTAAGCACCTGTGCTGGCCAATCCCAGGGATTTTCGTGTTGGAGAACTCTAGGCTAGGTAGAGCCAAGCATATGATGGGAGAAGGTGGAGAGCCCCTTCCTTTTCCCCCTTGCTGGATGAGCCAGCACTTGCAGACACTTTGTCCTTTACATCCGTCACAGAAAATGCTGAGCTGGAAAGGATCCATGGGGATCATGGAGTCCAAATCCTGGCCCTGCATGGGACAAGACCAAAAATCACACCCTGTGCCCCAGAGCATTGTCCAAATGCTTCCTGAACTCTGGCAGTCCTGCAGGGAAGCCCCCAGGCAGCCTCAGAGAAGGTGTCAAGAGCAGGAGGACAGGATAAAGATGGGAAAAGAAAAAAGGGACTCTACAACCAAGCATCATCTCCTGCTCTAGGTGACACAGAAGGTTTCTGCCAGAAGACAAAACTGAAGGGACTTTTAGGTCTGAGGTTGGCCAGAAATTAATCTCACCACCCTGGTTCCCTGCCAGGTGTTTCTCCAGCCAGTTTTAAAGAAACCTGGTTGAGGAGAAGCTACACTGTCCATGCTCTGCTGAACTGCTGCAAGAGAAGCATCCCTCAGGGACGTGTTGTGGCAGCACAAAACCCTTCCTCCGTGTCCTACCTCATGCCTTTCCATCCCTTTGTGCTGCAAAGCCCTTCCCTCCCTGTGGGAAACCAGCAATCCTTGTCTCCACCTCACATTTTCTAGACCTGGTTAGTCCCACTCCTTTCCCTCTGGCCTCTCTCCAGTGGTCCTGCAAAACCAGAACCATAACCCCACCAGTGAAACCAGTGAAAACCAGGCCATAACCCCACCACTCAGACTTCTCCCTCCAGAAGGAGGACCAGCCCTTTCACTCCACACCCAACATTCCCATTCCACACTCCAAACCATCCCTATCCCCCCAAAACCCCACAGCGCGGCGCCCCCAACTCACCTTCATGCCCACCAGGTTGTTGTGGAAGTCCACCCTGGCTCGCAGGTCCTTGTTGGGCTTCCTCCCCAGGAACTCCTTGACGAATTTGTTGCTGTACTTGAGGTTGTCCCCGCAGCCTCCCCACTGCCAGGCCTCCCTGTTCTCCAGGTCGGGCGCCTCGTCGCAGGTGCAGCGCTCCATGCGCCCCGCGCTGCACGCCTTGGCCATGGCGTGGGTCAGCCCCGCCGAGGAGATGGCGTACAGGAAGGCTGTCTCCTTAAAACCTGCAGGGACAACAGGGACAGGCTCTAATTGCAGCTTGGAGAAAGGAAAAAAACACAAAAAACAGGAAAACGGAGGTGAAACCACCTCTGTCCATCATTCCCTGCCCTCTCCCGTGCCCTCTGCACCATCAGTGATGCAAGTAGAGGTGTACAGGAAGGCTGTCTGCTTAAAACCTGCAGGGACAACAGGGACAGGCTCTAATTGCAGCTTGGAGAAAGGAAAAAAACACAAAAACCACAAAAATCACGTTTCACGGAGGTGAAACGTGTTGGGAGAAGAGCGGGTGTTGTGTCAGTGAACAGCAGAGCAGAAAGGTTGGAGGGTGTTGGAATCTTTGGCACTCAGAATTCCAGGCTTTCTGTGCTGCCAGGCACTGACCCCCAAGCAAACTCTGCATTTGACCTGAGGGCTTGGAAAAGGCTCCCAAAATTGAGTGACAGCGCTGGGATTGTGGGTGTGGAGTTTGGATAGCAGTGTGTGACATCACAGGGTGGGAAACTCAGAGTTTAAGATCTTAGACTGTAATAATCTATACAAAGCAAGGTGAAGGGTTTAGGGCAGAGCCCAGTCCTGCTTTTTCACCTTCTTCTCCACAGCTCTGGGTGAGGTTTTGTGATTGGGTAGAAAAATCCACATTGCAGGCCAGGGGTGGTTGGGTATTGGGTTAAAATAAAAATAATTGAGGTGTCATCTCTTAATTGCGCAGTTTGTGCTTAAAAGACCGTGTAAAGAAAGAGATAGCAGCCATTTTTTACTTTCTTAGCTAGGAGTCACGGTCTGTAAGACGTAATAGAAATAAGAATTAATAAACATCTGAGTCCAAACATGAAAAATCATCTCAAGATTTAATCCTGACTCTGGCAGAACAGAAGATAAAATCCACAGGAGGGGACCACAGTGGGGCATCTGGTGCCACCTCCCTGCTCCAGCAGGGCCATCCCAGAGCACAGGGCTCAGGATTACATCCAGGCTGCTCTGGAATATCCCCAGTGAGGGAGACTCCACTGCCCATTCACTGCCCAGGAAAGGAGCTCTTCCTCAAGTTCAGGCAGAACTTCCTGGGCACCAGTTCCTGACTGTTCCTCCTGTGGCACTGCTGGGCACCACTGGGAAGAGCCTGGTCCATGCTCCTGACACCCTCAAAGCATGGCAAGCTCTCCTTGCATCACTGATGGTGCAGAGGGCACGGGAGAGGGCAGGGAATGATGGACAGAGGTGGCACAAGCTGGGATTCAGGAATGCAAATGGAATTTGGATGGCTTGGTGGCTGTCACTCTGTGTCACTCATAGTCTGTGCCTGAAAATGGAAAGAGTTGAGCAAGAGTTTTCCCTGGATTCCTGGAAGTGTCCAAGACCAGGCTGGACAGGACAACCTGGTGTAATGGAAGGGGCTGGAACTGGATGAGCTTTAATGTCCCCTCAAAACCAAGGAATTGTTTGACTCCAGGAAGAGTTGGGCAGGACATGCAGGTACCACTGCTGCTACCAAGGGGACACCAAACAGCAGGAACATGGCACAGACTCCCAGTTCTCCTCATTCTTCCCTCTCCTCCTGAATCAAATCTCTGCTCCTACTCCAGACCAGCAGAATTGTTGGCAGAAGACACCTGAGGGCTGGGAAGCAGATGTGCCACCCAAACCAGCACCCCTCTCAAGAAAACCCAGTTTACACCTCAAATTACACCCAGTTTACACCTCAAACCTTCCATCACAGCCTTCCTTTACACCTGCACACTCACCTGCAGGGATGTGACAGCATCCACTGCCCCGACAGCCAGGTGACACCCAGAGGGACCCACGGTTTCAATCCAAATCATAAAGGCCAGAAATAAAAAGCAAACATGGCAGTATTTATAGCTGCCCATTCTCCAGCTATGGAAGCTGTAAACGACTGCATATTTGAGATGCAATTCCAGAACAGCTTTGGATGGGACTCAAGAAATCCCCCACTCAAAAATAACACAAGTGGATGGTGACAGTAGGGGATATATCTGTGAGCTGGTGTGTCAACCAAGGACATGCAGAGACACTGCCAGGTCATTTTTGGAACTGTTCCTTGGGAGGTTCATGACACTCTAAGCAAACTCATGTGGCTATTCCCAGGGTCTGCCTTCCCAAAACACTCCCAGGAGCAGGAAGACTGATGAAAATCCAGCCCAGGAGGCTGAGGTTTGGTGCTCCCAAGGGTTATGAGGTTCTACCTCCTCTCAGATTGTGGTGGGAATTATCCAATCATTCTAGTGCTCACCTGGAAAAGGAGAACAGGGACCTTTTCCTCACTAGAAATAATATTAAAATAAAAAAGGCTCAACTCTACACTCACTGAGGACACCACAAAGAGCGGTGAGAGTTAAAATCTCAAATTTTGTTTTCTCCCTTAAGTCAGATCATGTCCCCTGACAGCCCAGAAACACCTTCAGCGTGTAAATACTTCACTGGGAGTGGTGAGAGAATTCTTAATTCACACAACAAAACCTCATGGGTATCCAGCTGACTCCTCTGGGTAGAAAATGCCTTCTAAGCATCTCTCATCCTTTGTAAACTGATTTTTTCTAGGTTACATCCCAGGTCAGACTGCCCACATACCTGTCAGAGGGATGCCACTACCAAAGACAGATGTTCCCAAGAATTGGAGAATTCTTGCAACACAATGAAGAGGCACCAGTGTCAAACAGAGAATCCTCAGTGGGATGGGGTAGGCAAACCCTGCCCTGAGGTCTGAGGCTGCAATCACGGCACGGTTTGGGTTGGAAGGGATCCTGAGATGCACCCCCTGCCACGGGCAGGGCCACCTTCCACCATCCCAGGCTGCTCCAGGCCCCATCCAAGCTGGCCTTGCACACTTAACTCACGCCCATCACCCTTAATTGATTAATTAGGCAGCCCAGATCGAAGCCCTCCTGATTCCGAGCGGTTGTGGAATCCCAGCAAGGAGGCAGCGCCCTCAGCACATTCCAGGCCTGACAGGAAGCCAGGAGGAGAACTCATTTGCCAGCTTCTCCCTCCCTTCCCACCAGCTTTGTCTCTCCTCCTCTCCATCACTGAACGCTTCCCAAATTCCCAGTGCCCATCAGCATGGGGATCATCTCACCCACAGGCAGCTCCCAACGAGCTCCATGTGACATTTGGCTCCGGCCAGATTTTAAAGCCATCTCCACCACGCACTATTTGATTGCACCAAGATATTTTGTAACAAGATAATGAGCTTTAAATCAATGCAGGCATTCTAAGCCCCAGTGCATTGACAGTCTGCCGGCCCCGGCTATCCAGTTTCAGCCATTTCCAAAATTGTGCACGAGTATCCAAAGAGGATAACGAGTCCCTTAAACAATCCCCTGTTATTTTAAGAAACGGGGCTGCATCAGCCCAAGCTGCAAACCAGCAGACAGAGCTGGTCTGGTAACTAAAGTGTAAAAGCAGAGGGAGAAACTTTTAAGTGAAAAAAGTGGGGTTTTTTCTCCCTTTTTCCTTTCTCCCTGCAAAGCCCTGGAGGAGAGGAAGAAGAAACTTCTTCAGAGATGAGTTTGGAAAGCTCCTAGTCCTGGTGGGTGATCCATGGGAGCCTTTGCCCTGGGGATATCACTTGCTGGTCCCTGAACCAGGAACCAGCAGCTCCTGGAGAGGAGGAGAAAGATTTACAGGGCCCTGTGTTCCTGCTGGGTGAACAACACCTGAAGGATTTACAGCACTGGGGCAGGGCAGAGATGCTGCAGGGACATAAAACACAGCGAAATGAGACAGCAGCAGAGCCCTGCAGCTCTCAGAGCTCTCATTTATCACAAAGAGCCCTGACAGGGGCTGGGATGGGGGGATCTCCGAGGGGTTTTCACTCCAGGCAGTGCCCCCCGGTGGGGCTGCCCAGGGGACAGGCAGGTCTGAAGGAACGAGCTGTGGCCTCCAGGTGTCAGCATGAGAAAGTGCTTGGCTTCCCCAAGGCACCACTAATCCAGGGACTCCTCTGGCATGCGGGGATATTTTTAAATGTCTTGCAGCTCTGGCCTCGGACCTCTTGGGTTTCATAAGGACTTTCCTTGTTTCCACCACTCAGTGACGGTGCATTCGTTAAGCCCTGGGTGCTTCTGAATTACTCCTCCTCACTAATTAGCCCTGCAAACCTCTGCTCTTATCTCTCTAAGGACTTCACGCCCTGGCTTCTCCAGGTCCAGGCCCATTGCTGAGTGTGGGACTTTCTGGGAGTCACTAAATCCCTGGAAACCCTGGCATGCTGTCTGTAAAGTGGTGCTGCAGCCTGGAATAAGAACTGGATTTTACTGGGAGGGTGAAAATAACTGCACTGTATGAAGAAAATAAATAAAAATATCACCTTCTCCTCCTATACTCCTAATTTCTGGCCATCTCCACCTGAGCTGCTGGGAAGAGGTGTGGGAATCCCCCACTGCTCACAGCCATGGCAGAAACAGGACACAGCCAGACACAGCCATTTGCAGATTTTGCCCTGTGCTATGACAGGGTTCCCCTTGTCCGCTCTAGCAGGACAGTCTGGTTTGCCTTATTTCCTTAAAAATGGCATTTTCTCAACTTCTTCCCTGGCAGACTGGCATAACAGGAAAAAAAATAGGAGAAATAAATAGGAGAAATAAATAGGAGATAAACAAATAAAATAACAAAGAAGGGACAGCTTTGAGAGCTTCCCAACCCTCTCCTCCAGCAGCAGCTCAATTTCCAGCAGAAATGGGGAGAAAATGCAGCTCCTGGCTGCACAAACACCTCCAGCCTCCAAGGAGAGCAGCCAGGGCCAGCAGTGGGAAGCAGGCAGGGCAAGCCCATAAATTACCCCCATTAGCACATTCTTTGCCTGCCCTGCACTTCCAGGGATGAGCTCCAGCCTTCCCTAGAGCTCTTTGTGGACCTCTCTGGAAGCAGCAACAGGAGAGGACGGCCCAGGTCGACCACCAGGGCAGGAGATGAGTGCAGATGTAGTGGCTTCAACTATTTCTGTTTCCCCAATTATGTGTAGTGGTTTGAGTGTCTACCAGAATTATCTATTTTTTTTTTCTGCTGTGAGACAGGGTTAGGAGAAAAGCAAAGGTGTATCATCTCTCTATTGACTTTTATTGGTGTCAATATTCAAACCCAGTCTCTGATTTGTTCTGCTAAAACTTTCTTGAAAATGTCACTTCCGTGCAAAACCAGCACAGCAGAGAAGCCCCAGTGTAGGAATACTTTTAAAAGGCCTTGTAACATAGAGAATTTTGGCTGCTGCTTGAAGGAAATATTAAAGGGAATAAGGCTTTCAGAAAGCTTGAAAGAAGGCCACAGAAAGAGCAGAAGAATTTAGAATTAGCTTAGTAAAAAGTAGGGAAAGTTACAATAGTACAGCAAGCAAGGACATGAAACAATAATTTGAGTTTTAGGTTTGGCTATGGTAGATCTTAGGACTGCAGAAAAATATGCTTAGCAAGATAGCAGAAAGTTTTCAGCTTAATAATGGAAAATTGTTTATTGTCAATAGAAACCATACAAGCAAGCACTGTTTGAAGCAGGTGTGCTCATAGTGATTGGCTAAAACAATTGTCTGGAAGCTTTAGCAATATATTATTGGATGCAAAGCTTTTAAAATGCCCTGTAACCAAGAGATCTTTGGCAGGCACAAGCTGTTGTCATCTTCCAATTGTCTCAAACCCCATCATTGATGAGATTGATGCCGCAATAAAAGCTTGAGGAACATCTGTAGCAATGTATCTGCACAACTTAAGCTGTTCTGTGTACCAGCCAAACTGTTTGTAAATATTCTCATCAAACCACCTGTACTTATTGTTATCAGAACCCTCAGGAATTCATCAAGGCTATGAGACAAAACCAGGGTTAAAATAAGAATGAAGAGCCTGAGAAACTGACTACCAAGAGTGCAAAACCTCAATAAAGGAGGCACAAAGTGAGGATAGACTTTGGGCAATGAGGTGTCCTGAAAGGTGCTTAAAATATAAAACTGTAGCTTAATGTAAAAAATAAATGGTTTCTGCTCAATCATATAGGTTGTGTGCCCAAATGTCCCCATCTCCTGCTGTAGTCCTGTCCCCTTTGTGCACAAAGAACCGGCACAGCTCTTGGCAAGACGTGAGCTGTTGCCATCTTCCTTGTCTCACCCTGTACCGAGGCTGATGTCACAATAAAAGCTCAAGGAACGTCTCCCAGCAGTCCTGTCCTGTTATTTGGAAATATTAAGATCCAACACCCCATGCTGGAAATCTGGAAACTTAGATTTTAGGATTTTAGCATGTAGTAATATTGGTGGGGCAAAATGGATACTTTAGGGTGGAGATTAGTTGTTATTTTTTCACCTTCTTCTTTATGCATTTGGGTGGTTTTCTGTAATTGGTTGATAAAGTCTGCATTGCGGAATTCAAGTGGTTAGTTATTGGGTTTAAAGTAAAAAATAATTTGGGTGGCATTTCACAGTTGGACATATTGTCCTTGAAAAGACCCTGTAGAGATACGTGGAGTCCCTGCAGTCCCTTGACATGGCCTTGGCAGGACAGGCCTTAGAGTCACCTGCCCAGCCTTAGAGAGAAAGAACTCCCCAGTGGTGCTCTGCACACGATGGTTTGCACTGGTTTTCCCCTTCTTAATGCCTGTGGCCCTTTGGTTTCTCCTTTCCCCTGTGTCTCCATTGGTTGTGGGACCCTGGTGACAATCCCAGTTTTCCCTGAGGTCTCTGACCTTACCTGCCCTTTGCTCTACCCTGTGCCTCAAGGTCATTGGCTGCTGAAGCTCACACTTAAGCCTGAGACTGTGACATGTTCAGCCCTTTTGGCTCTGGATTTCCCTTTGGCTCCTGGAAATAAACCTGGCTGGAACTGACCTAGTGCAAGGGCCTTCCTTCCTCTCCATGCTGAGCCAGCCATGTGGCACGTGTGGCTCTGTGAGCTTGACTGTTTTGCCTCAATCTCCCCAAGTGGTTTTTCCATTGGAGAAGCTTATTGGGGTCTAGGCTCCAGCTCTACTCCTAAAGAGCACGACAAAATACAGATACAAGTACTCCATTGTCACTCTGGTTTTGAAGACTTTTCTAAGCCCTCTGTAATGTTCTTCATATTGGAGTCAGAATTTTTACTTTCTCACAGTTTCTACTATAAACAATGGCCATGTTTTGCTAACTGTCCTTCATTGTTTACATATTTCTAGGTGGGAGGAGAAAGTTGATTGACAGTTGTCTTGACCAATGTGTTTTGAGAGGCGGAATTCCATCCTCCAATCCACAGGCCCCATAGGAAATGTATAAAATTGAGTTTTGTAAATAAACTCGGGCTTTTCTCCTGCTCTGCACACCTGCGTGTCCTCGTGTGGTTCCTTTCATGTCATCTCTGACACTCCATTTTTACCTCCGTTTTCTACCTTGCTCGTTAGAGCTCAGCCCGTGAGGCTGTAATATGGGTAAGAATTAATAAATACTGAGTGTGAATATAAAACTGCAACTCGGTGTATCAACCCTGGCTCTTCAATAAACACCGAGTCCTAACACGAAACTACGACCCCCGTGTATCAACCCTGGCTCCTCAATAAACACCAATTCTGAACACAAAACTGTGACTTCTGTGTATCGACCCCAGCTCTTCAATAAACTCCGAGTCTGAACACAAAATCGCGACTCCGTGTATCAACCCTGGCTCTTTAACAAACACCAATTCTGAACACAAAACCGTGACTCCCGCGTATCAACCCTGGCTCTTTAATAAACACCAAGTCTGAACTACAAAACCGCGACTCCCATGTATCAACCCTGGCTCTTTTAAATTCAGTGAATATAAAACTGTGACTCCCGCGTATCAACCCCGTCTCTTCAATGAACACCGAGTCTGAACAAAAAACCGCGACTGTGTATCAACCCCAGCTCCTCAATAAACACCAAGTCTGAATACAAAACCACGACTCCCATGTATTAACCCCTGCTGCTCAATAAACACTGAATCTGAATATAAAACCACGACTCCCACGTATCAACCCTGGCTCTTCAACAAACACTGAATCCTAACACGAAACCACAACTCCTGCATATCAACCCTGGCTCTTCAATAAACACGGAGTCTGAATAAAAAACCGCAACTCCCGCTTATCAACCCCGGCTCTTTATATTCAGGGAATATAAAACGTATATATTTTATATTCAGTGAATACAAAACCGCGACTCCCACGTACCAACCCCGGCTCTTCAATAAACACCGAGTCCTAACACAAAACCACGACTCCATGTATCAACTCTGGCTCTTCAATAAACACTGAATCCTAACACAAAACCACGACTCTGTGTATCAACTCCGGCTCTTCAATGAACACCGAGTCTGAACATGAAACCGCGACTCCCGTGTATCAACCCTGGCTCCTCAATAAACACCGAGTCTGAACACAAAACTGCGACTCCCGCGTATCAACCCTGGCTCTTCAATAAACACCAAGTCTGAACACAAAACTGTGACTCCCATGTACCAGCCCTGGCTCCTTAATAAACACCGAGTCTGAACACAAAACCACAACTCCTGCGTATCAACCCCGGCTCTTCAATAAATACCAATTCTGAATATAAAACCGCGACTCTACATATCAACCCTGGCTCTTTAATAAACACCAATTCTGAACATGAAACTGCAACTCCCGCGTATCAACTCCAGCTCTTTAATAAACACCAAGTCTGAACACAAACCCGCAACTCCCGCGTCTCAACCCCGGCTCTTCAATAAACCCCAAGCCCTAACACAAAACTGCGACTCCGTGTATCAACCCTGGCTCTTTTCTATTCAGTGAACACAAAACCGCGACTCCTGTGTATCAACCCCACCCCTAACACAAAGCAAAGAAGAAAAGAACCCCAACGCCCCCGGGCTCACCTCTCTTGAGGAGGCTGGCACGGTAGCGGCCCTCGAGGGTGCAGTTCCAGCGCTCGAAGCGGAACTGGTACTGGCACTCCAGGGCGCTCATGCTGATGGCCTCCATCAGGGTCTCGGCCACGCCGGGGTCGCGCCGGCACATGCGGCGCTGCTTCTTCTCCAGCTTCAGGCGGTCACACACCTTGTAGTGCGCCTTGGCGGCCGCCTCCTCCATTTCTGAGGTCAGAGGGAGGATGGTCAGGGGCTCGTTGCCCGTCAGCCTGCCGAGAAACAAGAGGGGCACCACGGTGAGGGTGGGAGAAATGGGAATTGTTGGGAGAAGTTCTGACCCCACCCCGCCCCATGAGGGTGGTGAGTCCCTGGCCCCCTCTCTAAGCCCCAGCTTAGAGAAGCTGTGGTTTCACCTTCCCTGGAAGGGTCCAAGGCCAGGCTGGACAATGAGGAAACTGATCTAGTTTGCCCCCACCTAAGGCAGGGTCTTGGATCTGGATGGTTTTTTAGGGTCCTTCCAACCCAAACCACTCTGGGATTCCATGAAATAAAGCCTGTGATGAAATGGTATTCTATGAAATACAGTCACTTATAGAAAATATGCATAAACATCCCTGACTTGTTTTTGAGCAGTTTTTGGTGGGATTCAGGGCCAGGAAAGGACCACAAATGTCATGGATCACATGCCAGAACACAGCAGAAGAATTTAGACAAGATTTTAAAGACAGGGGACCAAGGGAAGTGGCCCAGGTGCTCAGTGGTCTGAGCTTCCTGTGACAAACTTGAGCCCCATGGAAGCTCTGTTCCATCTGCTCTTTCCACAAATCCCAAATTCCTAGAAGCCAAAACACAGCCTGTGATAGAAATGGGGCCAGTGGTGGGACCAGGATCTCCTGGCTGAGCATCCCTGTGGATTTGGTTTTACCATGAGGCTCCTCACAGTGTGTGTGCAAGGTGGCAGCAGGAGAAAGGTACGAGGAAATATTTGAATTTATGCTCCCTTCCACCTCTCACAGAGCTTGTTTGGACATAAACCCTTGGCCACCTCCACTACAGGACTGTGTTTAAAACTGAACGTGGAAAAAAATAGTTTCAGGTGCCTCACTGCATGAACTTGGAGAACTGGCACTGCTGTCACTGTCCTGGGCATAAACAAAAAAAAAGTCATTTTAGCACATCAAGAAGAGCCAGAACCCTCTGGGACAGAGGGAAGGGACAGAGGATGATTTGCCCCATCAAAGCCCAAGAGCCACCCTGAGAAAGCAGAGAAAGCCACCCTGCCCTCAGCAGAAGAGATCCTGACATAAAACCCAGCGAGCCACAGCCCGAGGTTGGAGAGCAGGATACACTTTCCAGAAGAAGCTGCCAAAAGCTTTTACAAGACAGAACAAGTTCAAAACCTAAAAAAACCCCACACAACCCGAACAAATTCCTTTTGCCTTGTCCCCTGCCTCCTCCCAGCACAAGGTCCTTGACTCCACAGTGGGCAACAAAAGATGCCAGTGCACTGTTCCCGGTGTCAAGTGACGAGCTGCTGGAAAAGGACCAGGCTGGCACCAGCCCCAGGGAGCAGAGAGGCTGCAGGAACATCTGCTGGGCTGGGGAGAGCTGTGCTGGCCAGGCTGCTGCACCCCACTGTCCTGGCTCTGCCCGTTCCGGCCAGGTGCCAGTCCACACAGTCAATGGGAATCACTATCTGGGCTCGCAGAACACATGGAGACATTCCCTGGGCAGAAGGGAAGAATGGATGAAATCCAGAACTGGAAAAATGCTGGAATGTTGCAGTCCTGCACTGGGGAGCACAGGGGTGGGCTGGGGGCCTGGACATCTCCAGTGCTGGGATGATGGGAATGGGAAGGGAGCAATCCCTCACCCCTTTGCTGAAATCCTGGAAATCCTTCAAAGCCCCACCTGCCCTGCAGGAGCAGTGATTTGCTGTTTTTAATGAGCATTTCTCTCTAATTAATGGGATGAATCCTGCCAGCAGCACAGGTCCTGAGGGCAGGCACTCAGGATGCTTTAACTCCCAAACCTTGGTGCACAATGGGCACAAAATCCTGCCCTGAGTCCCAGCCAGGGACATCCAGTACAGATCCAGTCATTACTGAGGCATTGATGAGGTGATTTAATATCAGATATCTCAGGGAGGGAGCAAAAATGACTGAGGTGGGGTTTTTAGAACAAAGATGGGCAGGAAAATGTTCTCCTCCAGTTACATTCAAAGGTATTGATATCTCCAGAAAAACCCTGAAGTGATAAAAGCACAGAGTGATTTGTGGGAAACATGGAAAAATATCTTCCCTCAAGGTTTGCTCCCCACAAAGTAATAATAATTAAAAAAAATCTGAAAGACCAAACAGCAAGGTCAATTTGAAGCATATTTTAACCCTTTCATTTTTGGTCTGTCCCAGCTGCTCCCCAAGGAGAGGGGACACCACCAGCCCTGGTGCTTCATTAGCCAAAGCTCTCATGAGGCTCATTCATGAGAGAGGTGCCTCAGCCTGAGCAAAGATCTGTAACAAAATCTCCAGGATGTTCATTCCTGCCTTCCATGGGACTCTAAAGATTCATTCCTGCAGACTTTCATGGCTGGCACAAGACCCTCAGCTGGCAAAGGAGAGGGAGGGAGCCATCAAAGCATTTCCTGAGCTCCCTCTCCCCATTTTTTCTTTCCAGCTGAGCAGGGATTGTTCACCTAAACAGTCTGGAAAAAAGCTCCAAGGATCCTGGAGCAGGTGGCTCTTGGAGTGAGGAGGGATACGGGAATTATCCTAGAGCCAAGATTTCTGCAGAGCAATTGGTGATTTCCACCCTCTTCCCACCTTTCCCCTTCAGGTGCTTGGCTTTGGGATACTTCGAATTACAGTTCCCCACAGATCAGCCTTCCAAAACTTGTGGAGAGCAATCATGTGTATCTCCAGCAAAAGTCACCTAAACACACAGGGAATGAGGATCCAGGGAGAGGCAGATGGGAGGAAATAGGATCCAAGGTGCCACAGCTGGAAGAACAACCCCTGTAACACCATGAGGAGCAGAGATCCACCCATCACTGCCTGCATCACTGCTCAGAGGCATCCCTGGAGCAAGACAAGGAGTAAATTGAGGGGGGAAAAGGGATTTTCCAACCCCTGTAACACCATGAGGAGCAGACATCCGCCTGTCACTGCCTGCATTACTGCTCAGAGGCATTCCTGGAGCAAGACAAAGAGTAAACTGAGGGGGAAAAAGGGATTTTCCCTCCCCAGCCAGCAGAAACTCTGCCAGGTGAGGAGCAGAAGCCACACACACAGACCCCTGTGCACATTTTCCCTCCCTGGGACGCTCAGCTCCGCAGGCACATTCCAGAGGCCCTGGGAACGGGGGTGAGGTGGCATTTCCAGAGCGTGGCATCCATAACAAAGCCCAGGCAGAGGCAGGGGGAGCTGCCCCACCTGACACGCTGCTGCATGGAACCCTTCTAATCCCACAAAGCCCTTTTATGCAACCTCGGCTGAGCGAGGTCCTGTAAGGCAACGGTGTCAGTCGGACGCGTTCTCAGCTCCTCACAAAGGCCAAGCTGTTCTTTCCAAGGAAATATTCCAGGGGGGAGGTGGGGTGTGCGTGTGTGTTTTTGTTTTTTACACACCCAAGCCACGACTGTTATGATTAAACCACCAGCCAGAGCCCTGTGGTTGTGTTGTTCTGCTCCAAGAAGGGGCTGGGTGGGAGATGGAGTGGACACCTCCAAGTGGGAGAAGGTTGAAGCTGGGTGACCTTCAAGGTTCCTTCTAAGCCCAAAGTGTTTTAAGCTGGATTCCAAGATTCCAAAGGAACCTGGACACCGAGTAAACAGCTCATTGCACACAACCCAGGAAGCTTCACCTCTCTGGAAGCCTCTCTGAGAGCAAAATCAACCTCCAGAGTCAAGAGATTGTTTATAGAATTCAGGATTTTGATTTCTGCACTTTGATGAACCCCATGGGTCCCTTCCAGCTCAGGATATTCTGTGGTTTTTTTCACCTTCATCTTGCCTAATTTCTGCTCCCAGTGGAACATCCAAACCTCAGGAAGGACCTGGCTGCCCTGTGCCACACCCAGCACGCTGAGAGGAACCTCTGCAGCACCATTTGTGCTGCTCCCACTCCAGTTCCACCAGTTTAAAGCCAGGAAATCAGAAGGTTAAACATTAGCTGATGTAAAAAGCAAGGCCCAGCTGGTTTGCACACACTCTGCTGGTGTCACTCGGCTTCCTTGGTTATGAACTTCATCTCAAACATTTCTAATTACATTTTTGTCCTGGAGTTCAATCACCCAAGGATTTGGGAGAGATCCCAAGCAGAGCCCCTACACAGGCCAAGTTCTGTCTGTGACATCATGGAATTATTGCCCTTCCAAGAGGCATTTCAGGACAGATCCTGCTTCCCACTCATCTCAGGGGTCAAGAGTTCTTACGGCCTCGTCAGCTCACACTTCCATCAGTGCCCCTGGATTTTCCCTGGTTTAAGTGGGGACTTTCCTGAGGAGGATTGGAGCAGGATGAGGCAGATTTAAGGCACCTACACAGACCTGTGAGTGCACCCTCATTTTTGAGGTGCTCCAGAGTTTCCTTTGCAGGTCCACTGGAGATGGGATCCAAGGTAAGCTGTTTCCTCTGCTATTCCCACCTGGAATGACAGGGCTGCTGAAATCCTGCACTCCTATCCCACTTCCTCCTGTGTTAGGAAATTTCTCTTTGGTCCATCTGTACAAGGACTCAATTAATTCTGGTTCCACTTTCCACATGATTTTTTTTTTCTGTGAAATTTCTATACTTTCTTCTCTTTCCACCACTTTTCCTTTAATAATTAAAAAACCTTCTGGAAAATTGACAATCAGTCAATTTTGACCATCAGTCTTTATTACAACACCAAAATTAATGATTGCACAGCTCAAGGAGTCTGAGTTATGCTGGACACCAGGCCTATATTATTTTATTTTGTACCAAATAACCTCCAGTTGTTCTCCCTTTCCTATCATCACATTCCCACACCATCAATCTTTCCTAAATTGATTTATCACTGTCCTCCTCCCACAAAGACTGTTGAATATTTGAAGTGTGAAAACCCAAAAGTCCAAGAAAAAAATATCTGAATTTTGGGGTGAGTGATGAAGATTTGATATTTGGAAGAAGAGCTGGACATTGAAGACTCAACCACTTCACTCTGCACTGTCTTGTTTGGGTTTTTAGGTGTTTACAGATTTAAGTGTTCACATGAGCTCTAAACTCTAAAATATCCTATATCTCCTTAGACAAACAGAGCCACAAAAATAAGAGTATGGATTCTCCAAACCTCAGGCTTCCAGAATGAAATCTCAGCAAGTGTTCACAAAGATTGTTCTGTCTGAATTCTCCACTTCTACCCCAACCCCTTCCCGGTGTAATTTTCCCAGTGATCTCCTGTGACAGCCTGTTGGAACATTGTGAGGGTCAAGGAAGGTGACAGGAAGAAAAAAAGTGTTTTTCCCAGCCTGAGGGGATCCAAATCATCCAGACCTTTACAAGCCAGAGCTGAACCCCAGCTAGAAATGAAACCCAGCTTTGCTAAAACTCCTCTCTGCGAGTTCCTCCTGCCCGTGGGAGTTCTGTGCCCTCGGGAGCGTTCCCAACCAGCTCAGCCTTGGGCTCACCTCTCCCTGCCATTGTCCCCAAACAATGGAGCCTTGCTGTGGGAGACCATTAAACAAAGCAACTGGAAACTCCAGCAAGGAGAATTCCCATGAGATCACCATGGTTTGATGGCTGGTTTGATCCTTATCTCCCTCTCAACAGCAGCCAGAGCTTTCTTGAGGTGACAAAATCTCAAATGTCGCTGCCTCCTTCATCAGCAGTGCCCAAATCTCAGGGGCAGCTTCTACACTGAGGCTACTACAACGTTACACACTCCCAAAAACACAGAGTAGGGGTGGTAGGGCCTTCCAACCTCACAGCAGCCAGGTGGGAAGCAGCCAAACCCCACAGTCCTGCTCCAAAGGATGGCTTGATAGGTTTTTCTAGTGGAAGGTTCTGGGATTTTAGGATGGAGGGAAATCCTTGGATCAGCTTTTGAGCGATGGGAAGGAGGAGGAGAGAGGATAAAAGTGACAGCTCAGGGAAAATTCCAACCCAGTAGATCCCACTGGGCAGGGAAGGAAGCAACAGTCTCCTTATGGAATCTGCTCAAACAGATTTTTGGTTTGGGGGTTTTTTTTAGGAAAAAAAGGTGCAGATTCTTGTAGGTTTCACTCTTTCAAGCCTTTCTTCAACCCTGCCTGGACAAAACCATCCAGTGCCTTCCTGAGCTTCCTCTCTGGGCATCTTAGGATGGACACATGGACATGGAAGGATCTGCCTGTGTCCTACCCAGTGTTATTCAGCATCTGGCAAAAATGGAAAACAACAGCTGCTTCTGGACAAAATAAACCAATGGTTTAAATCAAAATAAACTTCCAGCATTCCCCTTTCACACAAAGTTTCCTGAATGCTTCCAGTACTCACAGCAGCCACTCTGATCCCAAAGTTCTTGGGTGCTACCACAGAGTTTCCCATCTTGGCTGTAGGTGAAGCTCACATGGAAGATTTTTCCAGGGCTGCTGAACACAGAGGAATTTCCACTGAGGAGAGCCCTGGACTCCACAACCAGCAGGTTGTTAGATCAGGAGGGATTTCTCTGGGAATGGGACGAGGCAGGGATGGTTTTATCCCAGGTGCAGGATGGCTGCTGCATGTTTAAATAAACTTCCATCCAGTTTCCTGCCAAAACAGGCCCTCACCTTCCCCTGCACAAATTACCAAAAAGTTTGGCATGTAAGATATAAAGGAAATAAATCTCTCAGTGGATGAGCAGGGAAGTGTGACAGTGGAGGGCTGGAGATGTTCCTGCTCCTGCAGGGGACTTTTTGGGATGGAGGTGCCATGAGGAACAGCTCTTCTGGCACCGTGGCCACCAGGAGCACCCCAAGGAACTGCTCCCAGCTGCTGCAGCATTTCCCGCTCCTGCAGAGCAGGAGACCTGGTGCCCTGGTTTTCTGAGATTTTTTAAAGCCTTCTACTTGCTTATAAGATGCAGTCAGATCTTTAGTACAATATTAAGGGTCAGTTTTTCACTTTCTCACACTTTGGAACATAAACAACCTTTCCTGGTTTTGTTCACTGTCCTTTGTCTACGTATTTCTAACCTGAAAATAATGTTGGTGGACAGCTGGTCTGGCCAGTGGGATGAAGGGGTAGTAACCCCAGAAGCCAATCCACAACCAGACCCACAAAATTATAAAATGAAAATAAATAAACAGGCTGGGTCCCTTCTGCTGGGGAGCAGCTTTTCCCTGCAGACTTCTGTCTCTGTGTTGTTGTTTTTGTGTTCTGGGCAACAAGACCTGCACAGGTTATGAACTACAGCTCATTGAAGGAAGGATTTGCCTTCCCTTCTCCACTGAGGGAGAACAAACTCTGAGAGATCCCACAGCAGAGGAAAGAATCAATTTTGGGTCTTTGGTGGTGCACCTGAACCACGAGGCTGAAGGATTTCTCCTCTTTCCCCTCCTCTCCTTACACCAAACTTTACTGAAGAATTTCTCCTCTTTCCCCTCCTCTCCTTACACCAAACTTTACTGAAGGATTTCTCCTCTTTCCCCTCCTCTTCTTACACCAAACTTTACTGAAGGATTTCTCCTCTTTCCCCTCCTCTCCTTACACCAAACTTTACACCTTCTTTACCCATGAAGTTTCCAACCCACCAGAGCAAAAGACATTTTTATTTTGGGTGACTATCTCAGCCCCAAGACCTAATTCCCCTGGAACAACCCACTCTGCCCACGAACCAGCAGAGGCACAGAAAGAGGGCGGGGAGGGAAAGGTTGTTTCCTCTCCCCTTCATCCTCTCAAGAATGAAACAACAATCAGGGAGATTTACCAAGGATTTTCAACCCAACCGTGCCACTGGAATGCACGGGCCAGGCGGCAACAGGGGCTTTCAGAGCCGAGTTAAGAGGAATTAGCTCTGCCCCTGTGCCAGGAATTATCCCCCCAGGCCGTCCCCTCCTCGGCTGGACAGCTCCAGGACCCCCCATCCCAACGCCTGCTCCTCACCCAGCCACTGCTTATTTTTATTTCATTTATTTTTTTGGCCTAACATCATTTCTTTTGGCCTGGAGCCTGCTCTAGCATAGGCAAAAAGGAGCTGGGAGTTTCGGTGCAGGGAGGTAGGAAAATGAGGAGCAGCGGGATGGAGGATGGAGAATTAACCCTGACAAGGAAATAAAAGGTTTGTTTTAACCCATTAACTCCACGTGGTCTAGAGGGGAGAAAAAAAAAATCTCAAACTCCAAAAAGAGACAGATTTTCAGAATATTGGGGCTTTTCTTTGAGGTTTTTTTTGGGGACGGGGGAATAGTTTGTTGGGTTTTTTTTTTTTCTTTTACACTACTGAATATCCTTTCATCCCAGGATCTCAGCTCCACCCCTGGCATAGGGTTAGAGAAATTCCTGCTCTCAGGGTGAGATTGGTGAGGCATCCTGAGCTGGACTCAATCCTTGCAGGTCCCTTCCAACTCAAGACATTCCATGATTTTTAATCTAAAATTGGGCCTAAAGTGACATAGAAAACAAAGGACATTTCTAGATGCCACTTAAGAAAATACACATAATCATCCCTGACTTGATTCTGAGCAGGTTTTGGAGGGATTCAGGGCCAGGAAAGGACCACAAATGTCATGGATTACATGACAGAACACAGCAGAAGAATTTAGACAAGATTTTAAAGACAGGGGACCAAGGGAAGTGGCCCAGGAGCTCGGTGGTCTGAGCTTCCTGTGACAAACTTGAGCCCCATGGAAGCTCTGTTGCATCTCCACAGCTCCTTCCACAAATCCCAAATTCCTAGAAGCCAAAATGTCACTGTAATCCTGCAGAAACAGCTTTGATTTTCTGTTCCAAGACAAGAAAATCCAAGTTCATGGTCTTTCTCACCAGCTTCCCTTATCTGGGAAGAGTGGACAGAATAAATGATGTTTGGCATTTGAAATCTAAACAAAGAGGCCCAAAAACCCCAATAAAGGTTTGATCCCTCTGCTTCTTGCACTGATGCTGCTTTTTATGTATTCCAGCAGGTTTATAGAGAGGGAATCAGAAAACATCTCACAGGGGGTAAAGACCATTCCTTCAAAAGGGAAATTCCAGTTTCCCAAACAAAATTTTGGAAATTCCAATCCCAAAACACCTCCTGCCCGTCCTTCTGGCTCTGCACAGCTCCAGCTCCTGGCACCAGGCGTGACCAAACCCTGCAGATCCCGCCAGGGCTGGAACTTCCACAGGGAGAACTCTGCTCAGGGCAGTGCAGGGATCACACCTTTCCACTCAGACCAGGCACAGCATTAAAAAAATAACAATAATAAACAGCAGACATTGAGAAGGGAGCCTTTTTTTGTTTTTTTCCAAACTGCACATCATTAAACGTCAAGGCTCGCTGCCACGGGATGTTGTGAAGCCCAAAATGATGAACAGATCCAAAAAGGGATTAAACACACTCAGGAAAGGGAGGTTCATCCAGATGGGTGATGAAACATGAGGGCTCAGGAAGCCTTTAAACCACAGGCTGCTGGGGGTGAGCAGGACACGTCAGGAGCCACAACACCAGTCCCAGTTCTCCTTGGACCCCCAGAGATTCCAGTCTGTCTGGAGAAACCTTTGATTTCACCCCACGGGGCAGCTCTGTGTTCCCAGCCACCTCCAAGATGCCTTTTGCTCCAGCCACAGCATTTAAACATTTAACATTTAACCCACCTGCCCTCTGAACCCTTTGGATGAGGGCAAGAACAGCCCCAGAGGCGTCAAGCACACACCACACTGATATTTTTGCAATTGGAGCCTTCCAGGGCTTATAAAAGAGGCAGAGAGAGACTTTTTACAGATAATAAGGAAGGAATAGGACAAGGGGGAATGCTTTTAAATAAAGATGAGAGATTTAGATGAGGTGCTAGGAAAAAGCTCTTGGCTGGTGAAAAAACAGGTTGGACAGGGAAGAGGTGGCTGCTCCATCCCTGGAAGTGTCCAAGGCCAGGCTGGATGGGACTGGAGCAGTCCCAGCACGAGCACCAGGTCTCCAAGGCCAGTTTGGATTGGGGCTCTCAGCAATCCCAGCAAAGCCCCCCAGATCTCCAAGGCCAGGTTGGATGGGGGTCTCAGTAGTCCCAGCATGAGCCCCAGGTCTCCAAGGCCAGTTTGGATTGGGGCTCTCAGCAATCCCAGCAAAGCCCCCCAGATCTCCAAGGCCAGGTTGGATGGGGCTCACAAAAACCCCAGCACAGCCCCCCAGGTTTGCAAGGCCAGGTTGGATTGGGGCTCACAGCAATCCCAGCACAACCTTCCCAGGTCTGCAAGGCCAGGCTGGGTGAGGCTCTCAGCAATCCCAGCACAGCCCCCCAGGTTTGCACGGCCAGGTTGGATGGGGCTCACAAAAACCCCACCACAGCCCCCCAGGTTTGCACGGCCAGGTTGGATGGGGCTCACAAAAACCCCACCACAGCCCCCCAGGTTTGCACGGCCAGGTTGGATGGGGGTCTCAGCAGTCCCAGCACGAGTCCCAGGTCTGCAAGACCAGGTTGGATTTGGGCTCTCAGCAGTCCCAGCACAGCCCCCCAGGTTTCCAAGGCCAGTTTGGATGGGGCTGCAGCAGTCCCAGCATGACCTTCCCAGGTCTCCAAGGCCAGGTTGGATGGGTCTCTCAGCAATCCCAGCATGACCAGGCCAGGCTGGATTGGGGCTCACAACAATCCCAGCATGACCTTCCCAGATCTCTAAGGCCAGGTTGGACAGGGTCTCTCAGCAGTCCCAGCTCAGCCCCTCAGGTCTCCAAGGCCAGTTTGGATTTGGTCTCTCAGCAGTCCCAGCACAGCCCCCCAGGTCTCCAAGGCCAGATTGGATGGGTCTCTCAGCAGTCCCAGCTCAGCCCCCCAGCCCCCAGCAGGGCTCCCACCCACGGGCACGCCGGGCTGTGGGCACAGCCCCATGTCCATGAGTCAGTGTCACTCTCCTGCTGCCAGGGAATGCATCTGACTTCCCACTCCATTCCCGTTTGTCTCCCTCACACCTCAGCCCTTTTGCCTGCTCTGGGGGGACAAAGGCTGAGCAGCTCTGCAGCAGCAGGATCCAGGATCCATCCTGGGTCTTTCCCTGCCTGATCCCAGCTGAGGTATAAATTGTGCTGTGCATCCCAAACACTGCCCAGTCTGTTCCCGGCAGATGCTGCAGCCACAGAGCTGCCCTTGCCCAGACCACAGAGCCTGGCAGGCAGGGAAGAAACTCCTTGGAGCCAAGGCAGCAGCTTCCCTGGCCTCCTGGAGAGATCCCTGTGCTCCAGCAGCACAGCAGCTAAAGGGAAAATCAACTTTACTCTCCAGACAACTCAAATGAAATTAAACCTTTGAGGGAAGCACAGCGAGTGCAAAGAGCTCATCGGGTTCATTTGGACAGAAAAACAACTGGAGAAGGAGCTTCTTCCTCCTTCCCCAGCCCTGGTTTTATATCCAGGACCTGGAGGTCCCAGCTGGAAGCAGAAACTGGCTCTTGGTCAACTTCTGGATAAATGACAACTTCTAGAAACAAGCATGTGGATCCAGGGAGGAGGGGGGTCAGCTCTGCCCTCCCCTCACAGTGTTACCAGCCCCTATTAGATATCCCAGGGAGGTCAGCTCGTGGAGGGTTGGGATGGTTGGGCGGTTTGACACATCATCTCAGCTATTTTGGGAGCAGTTTACGGGTCTGCAATTCCTCCCCTGCACGGCCCCCATAGCTTTTCCACTCTAATGTCACATTATCCTCGTGGCAGGTTTCAAAACTAGACAGGTGAAAAAACAAACTTTCGGGGCACTGGGCAGAGCAGGATGCACAAGAGGCACTGGGGTGATGGGGTGGTGGAAGTTCATCCTCATCCTGAGCCCCAGCAGAGTTTGTGGGAATCCCTTGTGAGCACAGAGGTTGGTTCCTCACAAAATTCAACAGGAAAACACTCAAAGGCTCTTGCAGGAAACTCATCCTATGCCAAAAGATGTCTTGGGAATGGCTTCCTGAAGGAGCCTTGAAGTCCTGAGGCTTCAAAAGCCTCAGATGGTATCTAGGGGGTCAAATCTCCCCAAACAAAGCAGCCCTGGCCAAGGCCTCAAACTCAGGTAAGGAAAAAACAACAAAAAAAAACCCCAAAAAACCAAAAAACAGTGCAGGGGAACCTGTTTGTGCTGCTGCATCCAGGACAGGTTCCCAGGAAGTCACCAACACCACAGACCATTTTTCTGCTCCACATTCAGGGGCATTGCATGGTCCTTCCTCCCCTGCACCCCCTGAGTGCTGCCCTGGCCCTGGGGCTCCCCCAAATCTCTGCTCCTCCACCTTCAACTCATCCCAGCAAGAGGAAAAGGGAAAGAACAGTGTGAACATCTGCCCTAAACCCCTGATGTTCCTTCACCACCTCAGGAACAGCCTCACCTCCCTCCAAGGCTGCACCAGGCCCAGTTTGTGGGAGGGAAGAGGATGCTGGGGTTAATCAGAGGGGACAAATGGATCAATATTGGTGTTTTTAACACACCTCAGCTCCCTTCTGACTGCAGAACCTTGGCAAGGGCCTCAGCCAGCCCTGCCCTGGCCAGAACTTCAGGTGAACACCCTCAGGATACTTGCTGAGTTCAGCACATGCCTGTTTTGGGGTTTTTTTATACTGCATAAAGTCTGTCTGAACAAAGAGCCACGTTAACCAAAATATTCCAGGCCAGGGAAAGCCACAGTTTTATCCTGTGAGTGCTGCTGAGCAGACAGGACTGCACAGCATCCGTAAAAAATGGGAGAAAGAGGGAGAGCCTTTTTTTTTTATACAGCAATAGGATGAGCAGAAAGAGTTTTAAACTAAAAGAGCAAATATTTTGATTAGATATAAGGAAGAAATTCTTCCCTGTCAGGCACCACATCCCTGGAAGTGTCCAAGGCCAGGTTGGATGAGGCTTGGAGCTACCTGGGATAGTGGGAGGTGTCCCTGCCATGGCAGGGGGAGGAATTTAAGGGACTTTAAGTCCCTTCTAACCCAACCCAATCTCTGATCCACCTCAAAGCAATGCATTTGTGCCCAGTAATTGAAAGGAAAGTCCTTTGTGCCTCGTATTAAAGCAGCACGTGGGGCACACTCCACCAACCAGTAAGGAAAGCATTTCCTTCCTGTATTGATCACCCTCCCACCCCAGCAAGTGGCATTAAAAAGGCAGGGGGGAGGACAACAAGCCAAGTGTTATACATAGCAAATTCTGATTAGATTATGAAACTTTAAGAAGATCTTAACAAGTGGACAGTGTGCATTTTACATAATTAGCTTGTTACTTATAAATGCCTCCCGGAGTGCCAATGGCAGATTTTCACCACCTAAAATAGCCTAAAGCTGTCGGATTCAGGAGCTCCTGCCATCCCAATTTAGATCAACTCAAACACACAAACCACGAGGTGGTTTCGTTACACCAAGATTAGGGATTGAATCGGCTCTTGTGTGCCTGTGGGGTGGAAGGGGTAAAAGATTACAGAGGGCAAAGACACATTATGTCACCGTGTGCTCTGCCAGCCCAATCCTCCCTGAATGTGGCAGCTGTTCCTCGCTGTGTTTGGGCAGATTTGGGGTTACTTTTGGGGGGATGGAACTGGCTTTAGGGCTGGATGTGAAGCTGTGGGATGCCACAGCTGCATCCATATTCATGGAGCCCAGAGCTGCTCCCCGGCTCTGTGAGACTCATCCTTCATCAGACTGGGGCTGTTCCACTGCAATTCCAAGAATCAGCCTGGAGCCAGCCTCGAGTTACAACCGCTGCCTAAAAAAGGTGACCTCAGAGCAGCAGAGCAGGTAAAGGAATCGTTTGGTTTGAAGCTGGGGGTGTTTGAGAAGCCCCAACAAAAGCAGAGCTGCACTGTGTTATTCCTCTGCCAACCCTCTGCACCCCTGGTGCCTGCAGTTAAAGGGAAAAACATTTTTAATTGGAATTAAAAAGTGAAAAAAAGCATGATAGGAAGTATCTGGAGGAAAAACTCTCACGGGAAGAGTGTCCACAGGTTTAGAGTCATCCCAGCATGTAAATGTCATCCAAAACACCTTCAATCAATCCTTGCAAGTTCCCATTTCCTAAAACACCCATCAAAAGCTGACAAGAGCAGCAGAGCAGAGAGTTCCTAAATCATGGGTTACCCAGGAAAATGATGTTGTATCTTCACCTGCTGAACGGGACTGAGATCAGCAAAGCTGCCATGGGCTAATTGTGGGTCCTTTGACTGGGCATTCCCAAGTCCCAAAGAACTTGAGGAAAAAGGAAAATACTTCTAGTTCCNTGGAATGAGATGATTTATCCTTTACCCTTCTAATCCAAACCATTGAGTGACTCCATGATTTCCCTTTTTCCCAAAAACAGTAAATGGGGAGTTTGGGGGGGTCTATTCCCCAACCCATCTCCAGTAGAGGGTTTGAATCTTTTCCTTTGGGAATATTGTTTGGTTTCAGCTGAACAGAGGGTGTCAGGTTCCATCTGTGAGAAACTACAGAGGGGCCAGAATTCCCAGCTGAGAGAGATCCCAAAAATCCACACATTTGGGGAAAGCCAACTGCTGCAATTCCTGCACTCAGCTCAGACCCAAGAGGATGTTCTGCCTCACAGCATAAATTGCTTGTGTTGAAAACACAGGATCCATTCCCAACCCAGGCCTGGACAATCAGTTTGCTGAAGATTCAGAGGTATTCAGCTGACATCTCATTTGAAATAATTATCTACTTCCCCCAAATTCATCTGAAACCCAGAATGCTGCAGAATCCATCTGTGAAAGAGATGAAGAGACGTGAAAGTTTGGGGTCTAAATGGTTCCTTGTGAATTCCTTTGGGAATTAGGAGTGGAAGGAGCAAAAGGAACTAAATCATTACAGGCAAATTACCTGCATTTGAGCCACTCAAGGGCCAGGAAACATCAGCATAATTCTATGTATTATGCAGTAGGAAATCAATTCTATTAAAAAGAATAGTAAAAATGGCCATACTCTGCAAGGGAGCAAAATCCTTTTCCACATTCCCATCTTAATTCCCAAAGGACAACTAAAGGGAAAGGAGGCAGTGGGCAATGGAAGGAGCAAACTCATTTTTGAGCATTAAAATTCATTCACGTAGTGCCACAAAAAAAGGCAAATTGAGGGAAAGAACATTCACAGTTGTTCCCAAGTCATCAGTATTCCTCATTTTCCAGGCTTTAGGTTTCCCTGGTGTGACAACCAAATATAGGATGACCTCTAATAATTCCAAACACTCCGAAGTAATGAAAAGAAATCTGATTTTCAGCATCAGGAGGGATGCTGGAGTAAGTGGACTCTTGACAGCTTTCTCTGAGCTCTGTGTCTCAGGCAGCACCTTAAAAACACCCACGAGGGCCCAAATGTGTTTTCCATGGAATACAGAACATGGATAATGTGTTCTAAATCAGCCCTGGGGCCAGGCAGTTAATGAGAACAGTAAAGAAATATTCAGTAATTGCCCATTCACTGAGAGAGGTGAGGAGTTGCAGAACAAAAGTGAAATTCCATGGCAGGGTGCAGGCATGGAGGGGATGGCTGAGCTAACTCCTTCATCACTCCTCTGGAGCATCCCAAATTAAACTGTGAGCTCTTAATTAGCAGTAATTGTGTAGTAAAAGGTGTCTCCAGACATTGAATCACAAATTACAGCTGGATTCACCTGCAGATGCACTTTGGTGCTTTATGTCAGTTTTTCCACGGATTTGCCAGGAATTCTGTCCAGCACTACAAGGAAAAAGCAAATTCCAGCCTATACCAGAGGGCACAGGCACACCAGGGAAATCCTGGGGCGTGAATAAATAAAAAAGGGAATATTTTTGACAATGCAGGTGGAATTTGTCCGGTATGGAAGCACAACAAGAAGGGAAATCAAAATTAAAATCAGGATTAAAAGCCCCACATTGGGTATATTCCATAAGCAAGACAGCTTTGCTGGAAATCCTCACAAACAACCTGAATCCTCCTTTTCAGCTCAGCTCTTGATATTCCAACACGAGCTGGGATAAAGAACACTGAGAACCCCTCTTGAACCACTCCATCAACAGATGCTCATTAGAGTTAATCACAACCAGAGCCTGAAATGGAGTTTCCATCTGTCTCCAAAATGCACGTGGGCTTAGCTGTACAAATCCCACATCCCACCTACTTCAGTGGATCTGGAGACTGACTCATTATTCCCAGGAGGATACAGGGCACAGCTACATGGAGCCCATCAGAATTAGAGTTAATAAGCTAAACATATTAAAAAAGTAAACCCAGAAGGTTCTAAATTGATTTAGAGGTGTCATAAAGGTGATCGGCTGTAGAGTAAAATCTAAAAAAAAATATGAATAATGATACTGGAGAAAGAGTGGACTTATATTGCCAATTAAAAATTAAAATAAAAAATGCTTATGAATAAATCTCCTCAGCAGGGAGGATAAGCAACACCAGAGCTGCCCACTCAATACATGAAGACAATTCAGGATGAGAAATTAAAATCTGTCTGAGCTGCTTGCACTCTAAATTAGCCTGAGATTTTTTTTTTCCCTGAATGCTGCGGCAAAAGATATTTAAAAGGAAGGATATGGATGTAAACTGAAGGGAAATTCAGGAGATTCAAGAAAGTTTGGAGTTTAAGCAGACACAGACCCAGGGTGAGATGTGTCTTTGGACAAACTGAAGCAGAAGTCCCAGCTTTTTCAGCAAATCCCACACAGCCACGTTGCCCAAGCAGCAGCTGAAACCCAAGAGCTCTGTGCCAGAACTTGGCCAGGTCCTTCCCTGGAGCTGGGACCACATTCCCCAGCCCCTCTCTCCATCCCAGCCCTGAAACCAAAATCATGGAAGCACATTTTATAGGGAGGGAATGACTGGGAGACGTTCACTTTGTTGTTACACGTCTCAGGATAAAAGGAGCAAGAATAACCCATCTTAGCACAAAAATATTGCTATTTATCATCAGAAATGCTCTTTGTATTAATTTCTTCCATCCTGTGTCGCTTTAAGGAAGAACTCCAGACTGTTTTCCCAGGATTGTGACTTCCCACCCAACTTTCTGCTGAAAGATATCCACGCTGAGGGCTCTGATGTTCCAGTAACAAACCCTAATCCATTCTAGAGCTGTCAAGAAGTGAACTTTAGCAAAGCAAACTTCAGCTTTGAGGAGGAAAGCAATGCCCAAAGAACACAAAGATAAGAGGAAAAACCTTTCTAACATAATTTCTTTGCGAATCAAAAGCATTCTTCACCCTGGAATTTTCCTCCGAGGTAAAGAGGGCCATGCCACTAATTAAACAAAAAAAAAGCCCTCCAAGTTTCCAAAGCACTTCAAGTGATAAAACCCAAGTTAGAGCCTGAAAATAAATCATAACAGTAACATGCACACACTTGAGAGAAGGAGGGGAAAAAAAAAAACAAAACAAAAAAAACAACCCAGATATAAACCTACACTGGAAAAATCTTACACTTCAGTGCAGCCAAAATGCCAGTTGCTACATGTCACATTTGGGCTCTCCAGGCAACGCTATCACAATGGCCAACAGGGGCAGGCAGAGCTCCAAGACCAAAGTCCAGAGCCCAGGAGGACACACAGATGCTCCTTGGAGAACAGGGATGGCATCCCAGGCCTGTTGCTGAGGCTTTCACACACATTCAGCATCCTGAGCAAGGCTGCGACCTTTGGGACGCCATTCCCGGCTAATCCTGCCCGAAGGAGGGCCCCAGAAAACATTTGGATTGAAGGATCCGTGAGATTAAGATGTTTATCCATCCCCTGTCCTGCACAGGAGGGATTTCAGTGTCTCCTGGCTGCACCAGCACGAGAGGACCAAGGGCCAAGAAGGAGAGAGGGGAAGGAAGGGTAGCAACGCTAACAACTCCCAGTGTTTGCTGGAAACCTGGAAAAAGGCTGCAGATGGAGGAGTCAAAAAGGATCAGGGGAGATTTTCCCTGCATGGAAACACCTTGGGAGGCCGAGCTGTTGGAGGCAACAAAGGAAGAGCACAGTGTGAGGCTCTGTAGGGTGAAATCCTGAAGTTTTACTGGTGTTCATATCTGGATTTGGCCAGAAAAAGTGCCATGAACCCCTAAAGGTCACCCCAGGCTATCACCAGCCCCAAGATGACTCAGAACAAATGTTAAGGTCAATAAAATCCTGCTGGGGCTGGAGAAAAGAGCTGCATGCAGAGCTGAGGGTCTCCCTCCCATTCCAAACTGGAAGGGCATTTGTCCCAACAGAGTCCCAACAGGGAAACCTCGTGGAGACACTCAAATCATGGAATTTCCTGAGCTGGAAGGGACCCACTGGGATCATCCAGTTCAACTCCAGCCCTGCACAGACACCCCAACAATCCCACCCCTGGGAATGCTGTCCAAACCCTCCTGGAGCTCTGGCAGCCTCAGGGCTGTGCCCATTCCCTGGGGAGCCTGGGAAGTGCCCAGCACCCTTTGGGGGAAGAACCTTACCCTGATCTCCAGCCTAAACCTCTCAAAAATTTGCTGCTCCTCTCCTGGATGCTGTCACTGGTCCCTAGAGAGGAGATCAGTGCCTGCACTGCCAATTCCCTCAGGGGGAAGCTGCTGACTGCTGTCCCAGGAGGATAATCCTGAGCTCTTCCCAGTTTGCAGCAAGGGAATGAAGGTCTCTGAAGCAACTTTGGCCACTTACCATGGAAAAACACACCTTGGACAAAGTGGGGGAGAGTTTAGGTGATACAATGGGAGGGGGGATGAAGACAGCGGCAAGAAAAGAGAATTTCCCAATGCACGTGGAATGAGGAGACAGGGATTTATGGAAAAGTGACCAATTAAAACATTTCTATCCCACCTTCATCCTGAAGTAATTATCATTTGTAGAGTGTCCACAGCAGTTTGCAAACTCCAGATGACAATTTGGGTCACAGATGAGGAGACAGCACAGAAAATTCAGAGCTACAAGTGCACCACTGTTCCCAGAGAAGCTGTGGATTCCCCATCCCTGGAATTGTCCCAGGCCAGGCTGGACAGGGCTTGGAGCACCCTGGGATTGTGGAGGGTGTCCCTGCCCATGGAATGGGGGCTGGAATGGGATGGGCTTTGAGGTCCCTTCCAACCCAAACCATTCTGGAATTCTACAGTTGTGCCTTTGGATGCTGCACAACAGGAGATCCATGAAGGAACAGGAGAAGTCGACCACTGTTCCCATAAAATTTCTGGGCCAACACCTACTGGGGCTCATTTAGGATGATGGGAAGTGGGTCCTGGCAAAGGATGGTCCCTGATAATTCTGTGTTCTTCCACATTTGGTCATAATAAGTGGATAGGTGGATCAGAGAGAAACCACTGGACATTCTCCAGCAAGGTTTTATGGCTTAAAAAAAAAATTAAAAAAAATAGTAAGTAAACCCCAAAAACACCCCCAAAATTCCCAACACTAGTTCTACACTAAAGGATCCAAAGCTTGCAAGGCAGGTTTAATTTTAGAGCACACTCATCGGATTTGCTTACATAATTTTCTTGATTTGGAAAGCTTTTTATTTTCCTTAGTGAGAAAAGCTGTCCAAATTTATCACGTTAAGTAGGGGGCTGCTTGCCCAAAAAGGATCTTAAAATACATTGGCTGTGATTTTCCTTTTAAAGTTTGCATATCACAATTAGGGCAATATGGAATTAGAGCAGCTTTAAAGAGTGAGGTGGGAAAGAAACCATTAAAAAGGACAAATCCTTAACCAAATTATCCTGGCCCCCAAAAGCAGCGGCCCTCAGGTTGTCCAGAGGCTGCTGAAAACAGGGCAGCACGAGATCAAGGAGTGTTCCAGTGTGAACCCGTTAAGCAGGATGCATATAAATCCTACAGCAGAGATTTTGAGTGATTTTAAGCGTTTTTAATGATTTTGAGAACATCATTTTTCTGTTTGGAACTACTGGGGAAGATGCTGGCCTCATCTCACTGGACAAGAGCTTGGTCTGCAAAGAAATTTCCCATTTGGCTCCTCAAAGTCACAGGGAGAGGGCTTGGCAGGGGATGTGATTCAACTCCAGATTAAATTCCAGCTCCTCCACCCAACCACCACCTGATCACAGAATGAAGTTCTGAGGTTCTTCAAACCTTCCTAGGTTTGTTCTTCCCAACGTGAAACTACAAAAAAGCCCTAAAATCCATACACCAACATCTCACTCAATCCATCACTCCCAGTTTTGACCCTGATTAGTTGATTTTTGTAGATGGAAATTGAGCATCTCCCCAAACAGCAGAATTTCCATCCCTGTGGAAAAGCTGCAGGAGTAGAAAGAAGGGGGCAGCTTACACAGAAAATAGAAAAAACCTCACCAATCCCATGTCACAGGTCAGTGTCTCCCAGAGTGAATGTTTACAGGAGGAAAAATTCAGTTTAGGTGTTGCCAGGTATCTTCTGCCTACTGAAATCACATTTTTAGGGCCACTCCAGCAGACCCTTTCCCCCCAGCCAATGGTCATAGCAACACACAAGGGAAGAAGGGGCACTGCAAGTGAAATAATTTAATTTGGGTTTAAAATGCAGCTCCCAGGGCTAGGCAGGTCTTGCATTTAGGTTTCCAGCTCTCCTGATTACTCACAGGAGCAGCTCTGGAGCTCTACAATCCCCCCAGGAAGCCACAGGGATGGAAATTACACTGGGCTGCTCTTGGATGTGAGCAATTCCCACCTCGAGGGCAGCTTGTGGGACTCCCTCTTCAGATGATGGTCCCAAACTCAAACTATGTGAGCCTGACCTCAAAGAGGCCTTGAAAAAGCTATCCTAGAACAGACAGGGAATCATGGAATTGTTTGGGTTGGAAAAGACCTTAAAGATCATCCCATTCCACCCCTTGCCCTGGGCAGGGACACCTTCCACTATCCCAGGGTGCTCCAAGCCCTGTCCATCCCACCAAACACTTCCAGGAATGGGGGCACTTCCAGGTACCCCTCAGAGAGCAGAAGGTTTTGCAGGATGTATTTATGGATCTCTTTTTAGATCCTGGGGTTGAGAAGCAGCATCATCCCCAAATAAAAATGTGCCATGAGGTGAAAGAGTTCTCAGCAACACCTTGGTGTCTTCTCAGGAGCTTCTCAGTTGGACACTGACACAAAAGCGATGTGTGTTCAGTATTTCCCAGAGCAACTGTCCCCAAAAGTCTCAAGAGATGCTAAAGATGAAGTTAACAGCCTCGTGTCTGAAAGAAGGAAACCCCAGCACCTCATGGTGCTAAACTCACCAGCATTGCCACTGAAACCTAGGGACAAAGAGCTCGTGGCCCAGGTAATTAAAAACAATGTCATATAACTAAAAACTTCATTTAAAAAAGGTATTTCCTTTTTGGAGGGCACTCTTTGAGCATGAATAGAGATTTAAATGAGATGTTAGAAGAAATTCTTCCCTATGAGAGTGGGGAGGTGCTGGCACAGGGTGCCCAGAGAAGCTGTGGCTGTCCCTGGATCCCTGGAAGTGCCCAAGGCCAGGCTGGACAGGGCTTGGATCACCCTGGGATGGTGGAAAGTGTCCCTGTCATGGCAGGGGGGTGGGACTGGATGATCTTTAAGGTTCCTGCCAACCCAACCCTTTCCATGATAAGAATAAGAAAAAACCCTCCCCAAACGTGGCCACTGCTTTCCATCACCACCCCAGAAAACTTCAGCAGAGCAACCAGACTTGGTGCAGAACCCCAGCAGCCACACTGTCCCTGTCTGTGCCTGAGGGCCACCAGGGACTGAGGAGCAGCTTGGTGATGTCCTTCAGCTGCTGGGGAGAGGGAGGGAGGGAGGAGTTCCTTGGTGGCAAGAAAATGAGATTAAATCAGCTTAGGGTTCAGGCAGAGCCGTAAGCGAGACGCAGCCTCTGCAGGGCAGCACAGAGGGGCCTTTGAGGGATTTCTGAGCTGCAGCACAGAGAGGTCTCACAGCCCCAGCACATCAGGGCAGCAGCAGCATCCATGTCCTGCCTGTGAGCAGTGTCTGTTCCCCTCTCCTGCGGGGACTCTTCAGGAGAGCCATGAAAAACCCGACCTAAAGAAATTCAGGGTTGGTTCGCACCACCCCTCCCAAAAAAAAAGAAAAAAAAACCCTTACACAGCTGCCAGCTGCTGCTGTGGCCACCCAAACTGCTCCCCCAGCTCTGAAGTGATGCTGAACTAAGGAGAGGAGCTGAAATATCCCGAGCAGGAGGGGAGGGTGAAGTTACACAGGGCTATTAGTAAAATAAACCTTGCTCTGGCACGCTGGAGAAGCCTTACCCAGAGCAATGCTGGCACTCGTTTCAGCCACTGGGTTTAACCCTTCCTCTCCTTGGAAGGGAAAGGTGGCAGAGCTGTGCCAAGCAGCCATTCCTGCCACAATCTGCTGGAAGTTGCTGCTCAGGGATTAAATTTGGATCCAAAGCAGGGGTCTCATGGGAAGGGTGAGGGGTCAGGATGGTATCAGAGCAGAGATTGGGGCTGGGGATGAGGACAAGGGGAGGATAGCCCCATCTGCAGAGGGGTCAGGGCTACCTCTTCTCCCTTTCAGGGTTAAAATGTTTAGGACCAGCATGAAACAAACAAAAAAAAAGTCACTTTTTTTTTTGTTTTTTTTTTTTTTTTTTCCCCCTCAGGGATCTTCCCTGGCACTGGCAGGATTCCCCTCTCCTCCTCCACACCCACATCATCCAACACTTCAAGTGCAGAGGAAAAGCCCTGTCCCACCCAGCTCCCTCCAAATCCAGGGCACCACATGGAATGACTGTTTTTCACCAAAACTTCAGGAAAACTCAGGCCAAGAACTCTTTCACAACCACAGCTCACCCTCAACTGGGGAGAAACTCCTCAGCTAAAGGAGGAGTGTGCTGTTGGCCAAATATTCCCAAATCATCCAGAGACTTCAGGACAGCGGGGAAAAGCTGATGTGTGACTCACTGCCCTGCATTTTTAAGTGAAAAAGCAAGGAGCTTGGTTTGAAGAGTTAAAGGCTAAAAAAAAAAAAGAAAAAGAAAATAAAGCTTAAAAAATTAAGGAGAGTAAACACCTCTAAAACACCAATTTTAAGCAGTGGCTCAGCGGATGCAGGAGGTGTTCAGAGGAGCTGGTTCACACATTAACTGAGGTAAAATTTGCAGCTTTCTAGCTGAGGCTGCCTGTGTTAGTCACCAGTAAGGGGACACTCCACAAGCTCAACTGGAAGGAACCGAGCCCAGGAATGCAGAGCAGGGTGGTTAAACCACATCAGTTCTGGAGAGCCTCCTCCAAACAAGGCCCTCAAGTGCCCTTAATTCAGTTCAGCCCGCTTTGCATTGCAATCAAGCCTGTGAAAGTGAATTAAGGACCTTTAATCCCCCAAGGAGAGCGTTTCCACCGGGGCTAGTTAAGAGTAATTGAACTAATCCACTTTAAAAGTCAGTTCAGATTAGCTGTGCTGAGTGGCTGTGCAGATGAGGCCGGGGAGCACTGGGACTGTCCCTGGCGTGCAATAATCCCATCAATCTGCCCCGGAGAGGACAGCTCGGGTCTGGGAGGGATCCAAAACTCTCCAACAGGAGCACTAATAGAAATGTCTCCTTGTGCCTGACAGGTGCCATCTGGTTGCAACCAAAGGCATTTTCCACACGGGGTTTTTGGGCAGACCCCAATTTGCTGGGCATGGCCAAGGGGCTGTTGGGTTTTCTGGGAAGCTCCCTGGTCCAGGCAGTGCTGGCAGCATCTCCCACTCACATCCCCTCACTGAAACACCAAATCCAGGCCTCCCCCCATTCCCCCTGTCCCAAAGGGTGGATTTTGGGGTCTGTGCAGATGGGAAGGGGCCAACTCCACCCTGCACTGATGGGTGGGGGTGGGATTGGAGCCCCCATTTAGTGCTACCACACCCACCCCGCTCTTCTGCCAGCTCCCAGTGGGTGTTTCCCACTTCCCACTGGTTCTCATCCCAGCTTTTCCACTGGTGAGAGCAAAAGCAGGTCAGCCCCACACAATTCCCACAGAAACAGCCATCAGAAAGCTAAGAAGGGCAATAAAACAAATCAAACAAAGGGCTACCAACCACCCCAAACCACATCCTGCCTCGATTTTTACTCCAGGTCCCCCCTCCCCAGACCCCGCAGCAGCGCAGGGCAGGCTCAGCCCAGGTTTGGCCTTTCTAGGAAACCACGGAGCCCCCATTTCACACAAGCCAGCTAAGAATAATCCCCCCAGCTGCTGTTTGATGTCCCCATCGCCATGGAGGCAGCGTTTTTCACCGGGGAGATCCACAGGGAGAGGCAGCGGGGCTGCGTGTGTTCGCTCCCGTTAATGTTTCCTGTGCGGTTCGGGCAGCTTTACCTCCAGGTATGTTTATTCCACTACTTTAGCAAACCAGCAGACTTTTTAATGGAACTGTTGATATTTTTCCTGGCTGCTGCTCCTCCTGGAGAGGCGAGGCAGCAGCGTACAAACCGAGTTCATTCCTAGCTCCAAGCCCGGAGCTGCTCTGCTCCTCCTGGGACCGCGGGGAATTGAAGGTTTCCATTGCACTGGTCAGGTTTCTTCCTTCTCTCAGCCTTCAAGTTTTAGACACACAAACAGAGGAGTTCAGGCAGCTGACAGGAGCAGGAGCAACGTGTGGCTGGTGCTGGAAGCAAGGGCAGCAGCTGCCCTGCAAATCCAGCCACACATCTCCCGGGCAGGCTCTGGAAAAGGAGAGCAGGTGCAACACTGCACCCCGAAAATGAAGCCTGCACCACTCATCTTGTTTTGCAGCCAGACCTCGTGGGCTGGAGCTTGGTGTTTCCTGCTTTTAAACACTTCAGACCTCACCAGCTCAGCAGGAAGATTCTTATTAATTTGTCTTTGGATCCCATTTATTGCTGCAACAAGAGGAGAAACTCCAACCCAGCAGGCTCTGCTTTGTCAGACACATATTGAAGGCATTTTCAAACATAATCCACAGCCCAACAGCCTTTTGGGGCTCTAAGAAGAGCCAAAGGATGTGCAGCACATCCCTGACAGCTCTGAGCTGCTCACTGTGAGGACACAGCAGAAGCACTCAAAGCAGATCCTGAGCACCCTCTGCTCCCTTCACCCTCAACAGGGTAAAACCAAACACATCCAGACAGGTCAGACAGCAGCTTTAGAGCCCCTTCAACCAACAGCACCTGAAGGGAGCCTCCAGGGAGCTCTGGGAGCAGAGCAAGCAGCCCCACATGAGCAGGGAGGAGCAGCTGTTTGGACAAAGCCACTGACCCCTCCCTGCCTCTGTCCCTGAGGTGCCCAGGGGCAGCAGAGCATCCCTGGGAGCAGCTCAACTCACCCCAGTCCTGCTCTCTGGGGGCAGAGCAGTCACCCCTCACTCCTCACCATGAGCTGCCCCACTCTGTGAGGGGGAACATCCAGCCCTGTCAAAAACACCCCAGAGCCAGGGGTCAGTGAGCCTGTGCAGCCCCAAACTGCAGCGTTTGTGTCACAGTGACTCAGCCCAGTCGGGCTCTCAGCTCAGCTCTCAGATTTTCCATGAGGCTCTGCAGCCCCAGGGATGTGGAGCTGAGGGAGGACGCCCTTCTCCTCCCCTGGTGCCTCCCACCCTGCCCAGTGTGGGACAGCCCTGCTGGGGTTGACACAAAACCCCCAAGGGCACTGCAGAGATTCTAAGGCAAATGCACAACATCAGATTTGTTTGTTCATGGGTTGGTGAACAACTCAGGAATCCAGCTAATCCTGAAGGATGATGGCTGGTCCCACTCTCCTCCAGGCACTCACCTTTTCCTCAGCTCCACAAACCAGCATGGACATCACAGCTCCTAATTTTGACCACAGCCACTGCCCAAAGCCTTCTTCAGCCTGGCTCACACCCTCCCAAGGGCAGCTCTGCAGCTCCAGCCCTCTCTCCAAACTCAGGCTAAGCCTCTGGATTTCCAGAGTCAACATGGGACACGCCAGAGGATAGAAAGAGTCCCCAGGGATGCAGCACAGCTGTGCTCATGAGCCAGAGGAAGTGTTGGATCTTTGGTCAGACCCTGTAATTCAGCTCAAGTGGCTGCTTCACCTCTGGCCCTTCAGATCAACTTGTTAACCACAGACTGGGAAAGAGCTCCCTGCTTGCTCCCAGCAGGAGATTTATCCTTGGCAGGGGCTGAAAATGCCCCTGCCCCCCTCACCTTTGATTGCAGAGAGGCCCAGAGATGCAGAGAGAGAGCTGAGCTCTACTTCTGCCAGGTATTTCAAGATCTCACCTTACACGGGGAGAGGATTAGGGCTAGAAAAGAATTTTGCCAAGATTAAGCCAAACAAGTCAGTTCTTTTAAATCAAGTCTCAGTTCTGGTGAACTGTCCCCAGAGGGGTTTGGGCTGCAGGATTGGGTTTCTTGTCAGAGGAGATGGGCAGCACTGGAGAGCAGCTGAACACCGTGTCCTGAACTGGGATAGGCCCCCTGAAGTCATGGATTGCCCTGGGAGAGGCTCTGAGGCCAACACCAGTGGATCCAGTCCAAGGTGGATGCTCATCCCAAGTGCAATCACTGAGCACATTCCCAATCCAGGATGGTCTGAGGCTCAAGCAGGATGTGCAGAAGCTGAGAAACACCAAAACACGACAGCCTTTCCCTGTTAAACTCAAGTGGAAACACATTTTCTTTGATTAGCTGAGTAATTTTCAAAGCCTTGTCTGGTGAGCCCTCACCCACTCTTCCCCACTGCCTTAGGAGAGGCTCTGCACCCACGGGAGACACAACTGCCTGGTTTTCCACAGGAATCAGGAGACCCTGGACCCAAAACAAAATCTGGGGGAAGAAAAATGGTTTCCCCTGTGGGAATCTGGATGAGCTCCTGAAAACAAGACAGAGACCCTTGATGCCTTGTGAAGGCTGAGCTGGAGCAGAGCCTGGGCAGAGCTGGAGAATAAAGCAGAGATTTATTCAAAGCCCTTCAAGGACACACCTTGGGCAGCACAAGAGCCTGGCCAGGGCTGCACCCAAGCTGGGCCCAAAATGGGCCCCAAATGTTCCAAGGCTGCCCAGGTGTCCCCCTTGGCTCAGTTGGGGTCCAGTGGCACTTTGGGGTTGGATTGTCCAATGGCAGCTGCAGGGGATGCAGTCCCATCCTTCTTGTTTTCTCCTGCAGCCACCGCTGGTTGTGCTCTGGGGCTGAGAACTTGTGCCAGCTGTGCTTGGTGTGCAGCAGGAGAAGGATTTGTTTTGTGTGGCTGCTGTGTGAGAGAGCTGAGTGAGCCTGGGGGTGAGCTCAGGGGCTGGGATACAGGGAAGGGAAAACTGAAGGGATCACCCTCCCTGCAGGCAGTGAGGAGCTCCAGTGCCAAGGGCCAGCACAGCAAATCCACCCCAGAAATCTCATCCTAGAGCAGCAGCTGCCAGGGATCTCCCATGGATCCCAAGTGTGGCATTGCATGGTCACCAGGGCAAAATGAGGCCACCCCAATCAGCCACAGGCAAGGAGAATCATCCAACATCCAGGAAATTAAACTTCACTCCCTGGACCCTTTGGAGAGTGAGGTGTTTGCTGACAGTGATCCTAAAACAGAGCTGGAAAAACCCACTGGGTCTTAGGGAGAGAATCACCTTCACCTAAAACCTTCAGCTGCAGTTTCTGAAAAATGCAGTTACACCTCCAGGGCTGCCTGGCTTCCTTTTGTTGCAATTCCAAACACCAGATCATCAATTAAAAAAAAATAAAAATAATTTGCAGAGAAGAGATGACAATGAGGATATTGAAACAGTGACAAAACAACTCCCCATCTCAGCAGGGATTGACAACAGGGGTTTTCCACTGAGGTCTACACTGGGAATGAGCTGCAGGAAAGCCCTGAGGAGCAGGGCACAGCGAGGCCTCTGTGCTGTTCCTTTTAGGATCAGGTCAGGGAAGGCTACAAAAATCCCAGCAAGTCATGAGAAGAACCTGCCATGGCAGGGACACCTCCCACTGTCCCAGGGTGCTCCAAGTCCCAATGTCCAACCTGGCCTTGGGCACTTCCAGGGATCCAGGGGCAGCCACAGCTGCTCTGGAAAACCTGTCCCAGTACATTACCACCCTCACAGGGGGGAATTCCTTCCCAGTATCCCATTTTATCCTGCTCTTTGGCAGTGGGAGCCATTCCCTGTGTCCTCTCCCTCCATGCCTTGTCCTCCAGTCCCTCTCCAGCTCCTCTTCAGGTCCTGGCAGGGGCTCTAAGGTCTCTCCACAGGCTGAGTTAAGAAGTGCTGAAGATCCAGAAGCAGCAATGCCAGTGCAAAGCCATGGGCTCTGAGAGGCAGAACAATTCAATTTTGTCACCCCTGTCACCTCCTGTGCATCACCCAGGGGTCAGACTCAACACACCTCCCTGTACTTCAAAATAAACTGGTAACTTTTATTATTATTTCTTTGCTCATCAATTGACCTCTTCCAAAAGGATCTGGCCTTGAAAACAGCAGTGGCTCAACCTTCTTTGTGCTGGGAGGCTGCTCCACAGAAATTCAAAGAATTCCAACAGCAGAGCAACATTCTGGTTAAACTCCTGCCCATTCCTGCCAGGATTGCCTCAGCCAGAACTCAGGGAGGGTTTTAAGCTTAATTCATGTCTAGAGGAAATCATCTGCTGCTCCACATCACAAAAAGCCCCCTCCTGCTACGCTCCATGGCTGATTTTGCTGCTTCACTCTCTGGAAGACTCCAGGGAGTTTTCCCCAGAAAGAAAAGTTTTGATCCTATTGGGAAACTCCTCCATCCAGCGTGTGGCAAATGCAGAAATCAGAGCAAGTTTTGCCCTCCCTGACGACGTTTGGCTGTCCAATTTATGCTGTTTTAATCAGCTGGGCCAAATGAATCTGCTCATGGAATTCCTGCCAGCTCTCATCCAGCCTGCTGGGAATCAACAGGAATTGGGTGTTCCATGCTGTATCCCAGACTCAGCAGTACTGTCAGACACTGTTGAGTTTGCATATTCTGTGGAGGATGGAGAAAAAAGAGGCTTTCCTCTGTGTTCTACTCAAAAAAAGAATTCAGGGTTTTTTTAATCTATCATTTCCTCTTCCCTCAAAATCCTTCAGCAACTGAATTAAAACACTCCCTATACGTTAAAGAATGGTTTAAAATAACAGATTTGAAGGCTACAGAGCACAGTCAGGAGCTGCTTGATCCATTTGAAACAAGAATTCTTGGTAAGAGCTGAGGGGGGAACAAAAAAAAAAAGCAGGATAGATTTTTTTTCTATCAGCTCCAGCAAATCCTGTAACTGCTGTGTTTATCCACGGAGTCAAAATACTCTCTGTTCCACTTCGGGAAGTGCAAACACACATTACAATAAAATGTAAAGCTTGCTGAGCTGATAAACTTCATAAGTGTGTTTTATGACAGTATCTGCAGAGATAAGGCTCATTAGCACTTACAGCCACCATTCTGAAGGAACCTTAAAGAGCACAATTACAAACAGGAGAAGAGGAAAAAAAATTTGCATCTTGACGTCAAAAAAAAAGCTTCCAGCGGGTTAACCCTTCCCACAATAATAATCCTAATAATTCCTGGGTCCTCTCAGCTTGAGCTGAGCTGGTTCCTGAGTTCTGGAGAAAGGAAAAGAGATCCTACCTGGCTCATGCTGGTGCAGGACCTGCAGCCACGCTCTGCAGGAGGAGCAGTGGCCCCCCAGGAGCATTTAGGAGTGCAAACAACCAGCCCTGTGCTCGAGGGCTCCTCAGGTCAAGGAATTGTGTGAACACACCACAAGCCACGAGGGAGCTTTTTGGCTGCACAGAGAAGGGGCTGCTTCAGGGCAGAGCAAAGCCAGAGGCTCAGCAGGCTTCAGGTTGGAAAACAAAGTCCAGGAGAGCTCTTGGCTGGCTCCAGCACACCCCTGGAAGTTGGGAATTTGGGAGGCTCGTGTCCAAAAGAAGGTTTCAGTGTGAACTCAGCACCTGAGGGGTCTCTCAGGAGGCACAGGGACAGAAATCCAGAGGGAGCAGATCAAGACACTCCCAATGCATCCAAGGCCTCTCCTCAAACATCAGGGGAAGAGCTGATCCCTGTCTCTTCTGCAGAACTCTGGTGGCCACAGAATCCAAGCCCTGAAGGGGCCACATTATTCCATGTAACTGGAGCAGAGAGGATCTACACAGAGCTTCTGGCACCAGAATCCTCCCACCTTGCCCCAGTGGGGATATTCTGATTTAACATCTTCAAAATCCCCCTCCAACCTAACTCCCTCTTAGAAGGCATCAAGGCACAGGGATGAAACAAGAGACGGAGAAGGCAAATCCAGTCTTCAGCTTCAATTTCCATGTCCCAGCACCCCTGTGCAGCTCTGGACCACAAATGCCTCACACTGTGGAAATACCAGTGATGTCCACTGGTCCAGCATCTCTGGCTGCCCAGCCACCCCCACAAGAGCTTGAGCTCAGCAGTTCCTCCTGACTCAGATTTTCCAGTAAAAAAAAACTCTTAAAGAATGTTTAAATATCAACATTTATCAGAAATAACAACACTGTCAGCATGTCCTTAAATGAAAGGAATGGAACGGAGCATCCCTGGGCCAGGAATATCTACAGGAGAGCTGGGGAGAACTTTTGACACAGGTAGATAGCAATAGGATAAGTGGGAATGTTTTAAAGTGAAAAAGAACAGGTTTAGATGAGGTTTTAGGAGGAAATCCTTGCATGGAGAGGTTGTGAGGCCCTGGTACAGGGTGCCCAGAGAAGCTGTGGTTGCCCTTGGATCCCTGGAAGTGCCCAAGGCCAGGTTGAACAAGGCTTGGAGCAGCCTGGGACAGTGGAAGGTGTCCCTGCCCATGACAGGGAGTGGAACAAAAAATCTTTTCTAACCCAGATCATTCCATGGTTTTCCAAAAGGCAACTACACCAAGTCTGCCCGCACAGTGAATTAATCTGACAGAAAAGATGAAGAAAGCAGCAAAAACCAACAAAACTCGCTCTGGTCAGAAAGATCCAGCCCAAGCAGCATCACAGAGGCTTCTCCCTGCAGCCTTCCAGACTTTCCACTTAACTTGCTCCCCTCTGCTGATCCCACAGCCTAATTCAATTACCTGCCACCGAATAAGCCCTAAGGCGATTCTCATTACCCCGATAAAGCACAAGGCCTTTAATTATTAAACACTCTGGGGCTTTTTGTGTTGGGGTTGTGGGGCTGGACTCCCTTTTATTGTTGTCAGCAGCTTCCAGAAATCGAGTTAATCATTGACCAGGCCCTTTCAGCAGGAGAGCAGAGTCCTGTGGATTCCTGGTCTCTGGTTCTGCATCAGCAGCCAGGCTAAAGGAAGTCACTGGCCTCCTGCTTTGCCAGGTATCCACTCAACATTCTCCTAGCAATCCATCTTCCCCCTCCAAGGTGTCGTTTACAGCACTGTGAAAAAGGAAAGTGCAATATTTGCACACAGAGGCTGCAACAGTGCTCATCATGAGCCTGAGTTAAGAGAGGAACAGCCCCAGGTGAGGGAAACTGAGGCACGAGGCAGTGGTTCCAAAATGTCAAGCAATGTGGTCAATACACTACTTAAGCAAAAAAAATTACTAATCCCTGTCTGAGCTGATGCTGCTCCATCCCCTGCAGGCAGGAGGAGCTTCCAGGCACTTCCCAGCCTGATCTGGGGCAAATCCTGCTCCCTGGGGATGAAGATGCAGGTCTGGCAGTTATTTTTTGAAACATTCCTGGTTTTGTCACGTCATCAAGCCCAGTGCTGCTTCCAAGCACCTACAAATCAAATGCTGCTTGTGGGCACGGGGCTCCCTTTCCAGAGAACGGAGCTTAAACTCCGCTTTGAGTTGACCCAGAGAGGCCAACTTTGGGAGCCACGCCAGGCAGGGCTCACAGCAGTGACAACTCACCCAGCTCCAAAAAACCAAAGGAGGGGAGGAAAAAAAAACCCAAAACCCACACACAAACCAGGCAAACCCTTCCATTTTCCCGAGGAAAAGCCCAAATGCAGCACCTCAAACCCCATGGGAGAGGCGCTGAGGGTGGGATGGCCGGGCTGCCCTCTCTGGGTGCTGCCTCCAGCCTCTCCAGCTGTGTTTGCCTGCCTGCTGCATTCCTGCCCCACCAGCCCAGGCCAGGTTTTGTTTTTTCGGGTCGTGCTGGGAAGCAGCTGCTCCATCTCACACACGGCGGGTGAAGCCACCACAGCCTGGCCACGGCACGGCGCAGGCCCCATGCCACCCCTGCAGGGACAGGGACAGGCACCAGGGACCTGCCATCACCCAAAGTGTCCCACAGGCTGGAAAAACAGGCAGCAGAGCCCATGGCATCGCCTTCATTGGAGGTGACATTCCAGCTAACGGAGCTCAGGGACTCACGGTGACTTCTCACTCGCTCAGGAGCCCACCCTGCTGAACAGCCCTTCAGGACCAACATTCTGCTCTGTCCTGAGTCCCTCCTTGTTGGAGTCCAGGACATCCCTGTGGCCACCCTGGAGGGTTTGGAGACCGGACAGGGGGTCTGGGGTCTGTACAGGGGGGTCAGAGCCTCACACAGAGCCCAGGAGGACACTGCCTCTGATCCCTGCCATGGCAGTGAATGCCCACAGTGTATGAACAATCACAAGCTGAGAGAATTCAAAATAAGCAGTATTTAGTTTATCATAGAATGTAAATGTAGAATCTGGGATTTTTAGTATCTGGGGCTGAAGAGACAAGCTGGAGGAATTGGGGAGTGGCCCCTGTGCTCCTTGTTCTTGCTCTCGTCCCCCATCTTTTGCTGAGGTGGATTTTAGAGATTGGTTTAGAGTAGAAATGACATGTTAGCATAGGTAGTAGGCATTGGTAAGATTTTGTAAATAAAAAGTGCATTTTGGACGGTGGTTGGGTCAGGGGTGCTGTACATGAGGTGTGGGGCTCTGATCTGCCCAGTCTGCAGCTCTGCTCTGCTGGGGATGCCCTGCAGAGCTGAGACAGAACTGAGAGATGATGAAGAATAAACAACCTTGGAAACACGGACTGGGGACTCAGCCTGTCTGCTCTGGCTACGGTGTGAAACACTCAGGGCAAGGAGAAGACTGAAAACCTGATTACCTCGGGGAACAGCAACCCCAAGGAGAATCTCAAAGAAAACCAACTTTGAGACCTCCTGGCAGAACTGCACCCTGAACGAGCTGAGGTTTTTATCCTGTGGCAGAGCAGGGCACCTTTTCTGCACCTGCCCAAGGGAATAAAAATACCCCGCGCTTCCCACACGCCAAACGCCGCGGCGCAGCTCTGGGGAGTGGCGTGTTGGTAAATTAGGGCAAGCTATGCTTCCCCTCCCTCCCTCTCCCCCCCGTGAGCATTTGAGGGTTCCTGTTGCCTGCGTGCAGGGGACAGATCAGTTACATTTATGCAGAACATTGCAATCTGTCAATATAAACACTATGTAAGCATGAGCCACTTGTAACATTACTACTGTCTTGACAAGTGTTTGCAGAGGGGGCAGAGCTGCTGGGATCCTTCTGCTCCCCGCAGGGGAGGCAGAGCAAATCCCAGCTTGCAGGAAAAACACTTCTTCCAGCAAGAATTAAATAATTCAGAAAAAAAGGTGCATCAAAACTGAATCAGATTCTAAATCAGAAGCCTTAGAAATAGAGGGAGGTTGATTTATGGCCTGGGTCACCCCAGACCCACAGATCAGGCAGCTCAGGAAAGCAGAAGCTCCTCCAGGCTGGTTTTTCTTCCCACCAGCACAGAGCACAGCAGGATTGAAGTTCCTCAGCCACCCTGCCACCCCAGCACGGCTAATTTGTCACCTGCCACTTCCAAAGCCCAGCAGTGCCAGTCCCAACACAATTCCCAGGTGCCGCCCTGGCATTTCCACCACCCCCAGCCACATTTGTGAGGGGAATGGGAGGCATTCAGAGCACCAGAGCAGGGAGGAAAACTGAAATGCAATGTTTTGTCAGGGATCCTGGCAGCCTGGGGCTGCTCCAAGCTCCCCCAGCAGCCGGGTGGGAAATGGTGCAAATCCATATTCAGACAGCCCAGCTGCAGAGGCCTGGGCTGCACATGGAAGCAGCCTCATTTCTGGGGCAGCCAGTGCATCCCAGCAGGCTGACACCGATCCCGAGGCAATGCCTCCCCCTCTGGGGCAGGCTCAGCCTCTCCCAAAGTCATCCCACCCCAAAATTCAGCCACCATCACCATCATCATCATCCTCCTGAGGGGCAGCTCTGAATGCACAAAAAGCCAGCAGGGCTGCACTTGGTTTTCAAAACAAACGTGCTTTCTTCTCTTTATCAAGAAGTTTCTTATCAGACGAGGTTTTGGAGGTGTAGCCTCACCACATCCCTTCAGCCAGGCTCCTCCAGCTGTTTTCCCAGGAGTTAGGGCTGAGCCAAACCCCTCAGGATCCCTCCCAAGCAGGTGCCTGCAGGGTCTCAGCTCTCAGCAGGTCACACTGGCACCTGCTCAGGGAGGAGGGCAGCAACATCCAGAATTCCCCTCAGAAAAAAGGAAAATTTCTCTCTCCCTCCATGCACCATCACCTCCAGCACATCTCCCAGCCAGGCAGCTTGGAAAAACAGCAGCAAGAGCCCCACCTGCACCACAGCTTGAACTCCCACACACACTCCAAGCTCTGCTTCCAGAGGGCATTTATCCTACTTGGCTGCTGTGCATCCCTCCAAGAACAGCAGGGCCAGGCTTCCAGGGAAGCAGCAGCCTCCAGCCAGGGTCTTCCCAGCCCAGCATCCCTTCCTGCTGCCCCTGGGACAGGCACAGACATAACTCCAGGCTGACACAATCTCATTATCGTGTAACCATGCCCCATTTCAGTCCCTGGGCAATAATTCCCCACCAGGCCACACATTTGGAGACACGGAATTCTTTCCCTGAAATAAGACATTGGGGCTGGTGGGGGGGAAGGGATTGTCCACAGCTGTCCCTATTCCCCTCCAGACTGCAGAGGGGAGCAGCCAAGCTGCAGCCACAGCCTGACATCTGCTTCACACAGCCCCACTCTGTGCCCCACCACCTCCTCCACATGGGATGCCAGCACCAAGGGGGACCAGCAGGGCACCAAAAGGTGGATTTGGTGATGCCTTGGACTCAAAAGGAGCATCCCTTTCCCTGCCTGGAGGGTGTGTTTTGGCTCAGGTGATGCAGGCAAGTTGCTGGCAGGGATTTATCAGAATGAACAAAGGTGCTGCCTCATCTGGAGCAGCTCCTCAATACGAAAAAAGATCAATCCCAGGGTACTTGCAGAGTTCTGCAGGAACAGGCAGCTTTTACTAGTTGGGATTTCCTTTCTTACCAACAAACAGAAGCCCACAGCAAGGAGGGCTCAGCTCTTCCTCACACACCTGTCAGGTCCCACTATGGATTATCAGGACCTGGGACCTCAGCAGTGACTATTCCCAGTGTCCCCAGCAGCTCCAGGAAGAACAAAGAGGGGATCAGCAGCAGATGCTGCTCCTTCGCTGGGGCTTGGACCAGAAACGAGGATGCTTTGCATAAGCAAACTCCACTGCACACCACAGCAGCCCTGGAGCCCTCGGAGTGCACATCTGGCTGGGTGCACATCTGGCAGCATCCCCTCTCCCCTCCTCACTGCCAGGGAGGGAGGCTCAAATCAGAAACAGCAGCTGCACCAAGACACAGCAAAACCAAAGCGGTGGGGACAGACAGCAGCCACTGCCCTTGGCTCAGAATGTCCCTTCTTGAGTTAAAACCTCCACAAACCAAGAGAAAAATCCCAGAAGGAGCTGGAATGAGTTACCTGCTGCTCTAGAGCAGATACCAGCACGGCAGGGATTAATAGGGGAGCCACAGCCAAGCTCCTTCCAAAGCCTGTCAGTCCCCAAGGCACAATTCAGCTGCACAGTGCCGGTGGTCCTGGGCAGGCACACGAGCCAAGGGGCTGGGAACAGCCCTGCACACACTGCCGAGGGAGAAAAGGGCTTTTCCTAAAAACCTGCACACACAGGACAGGCTGTTTCCTTAGAAAACCAGCCCCAGCAGCAGGAAGTGAGACGGTTCTGGAGCTGGAAACAGAAGATGTAAGTAGCGCTGTTTGGAAAACTTTGCCAGACCACAGGCAATGGACAAGCCTCAACACCGGGATTTGTTTTACTGGAAAGAAGGGGGGAAAACCTCAAGTCTGCTAAAACATTCTCCAGGGCTGGTCCAGTGGCTCCTACCAGCGGTCACAACACAACATCCCCCAAAAAAGAGGAGGAAAAAAAAAAAAAAGAAGGAAGGAAAAAAAGCAAGAATCACCACTCTGGCGTAAACTTACACCAAAACCTTTTACACACGTGCTGGCGTCCCTCTCCCCTCTCAAACCGACAACATTTTTGGAACAAACGCCTTAAAATTAAGGATAAGCAGCAGCGACTCCCCAAAAAGCAGAGGGAAAACCCCGCACGGAGCCGAGGCCCCGCGGGGGCGATGAAGAGGAGCGGGGGTGGATCCGGCCGGTCCAGCCCAGCGCACACAGACACAGCGGGGTCGGGGGGATCCCGAATCCCGGGATCGGGGGTCGGGACCGGAGCGGGATNCGCTCGCCCAGCCCCGGCAGCGGGGCTGAGACCGAGAGCCCGGTCCCGAGCGACCGAGAGCCCGGTGCCGAGCGGCAAATCCCCGGGGATCCCGGGCACCCTGCTGCGAGCGCCGGGACGCGGGACAGCCACGGGCACGGCGCTGTGGCTGCCCCC
>VXBR01009376.1:178514-194997 GCA_013400215.1 Cisticola juncidis | reverse complement strand
AAGTTCAAGAGCGGGGGGCACGGGGCACCTACCCGAAGTAGGCGGCGGAGGGCCGCGGGGCGCAGGCGAGCAGCCCTAGGAGCGCGCAGGAGGAGAGCCATCCCAGCAGGACGTGTCCATCCAGCATCTTGCANGCGAGGGCAGTGTGCGGGGCTTGCAAGGATGAGGAGCAGATGTGCCACATCTGGGCAGCTGTGCACGAATCGAGCGGCCGGGAGAGGGCTGGATGCGCCGGGGGTGTGCGAGGGGAGGTTCGGCACATCTGAGCGGTGGTGCAGAGGTTGGGTGTGGGCAGACACGGGCAGCGCACACTCGTGTGCGCACCCACACGCCTGTGACAGGACAGGAGCGCCCCGGCAGGGTTAATGCCCCCAATGTCCCCCGGCTCTGCTGCAGCGTTTTTCCAGTTGTGTCACTGTCATCGTCACCCTGGAGGTGATTCCAGCACGCAAGAACAGGAAGGTTCCCCTCCTGACGTGTGTGTGTCACACTGCCGAGTCACCCCGTGTCCCCGTGGGGACACTTGGCACTGGGCTCTCATCTCAAAGCCACTGTCCCTGGGGGTTTAAGCTCAGCCCCACAGAGCTGTGCCCAGTAGGTGACATTTTGGGGTGCATGGTGGGCAGCAAGACCCTCGGGTGCTGAGAATGGGGTCACTGGTGTTCCTGACCCCCAGAATCTGTGGACAAAGCAGTTCAGGAACCACACGGGGGAGAGTTAATGGGGATGAACCTTTTGTCCTGGAATAGCGCCTGGAGTGACACTGGGAGCTCGGTGAACTTATTCTCACCTCTGACCATGCCCTTGGGCATTTCCAGTCTTCCCAGCATGGTGTAAACTGTGTGGATTCTGCTTATTTTGGGGGTGAGGAGGGGCGAAGATTTTTTTATTATTATTTTTTGATGTTTAAGACATCTCAGCCCAGTTCCTGACTGCATTTTTTGCCAAAACAAAAGCGGCCTTGAGGAACAGGACCGTTCAAATCTTCCCACATCCACCCGTGCATGGGATGTGGGGGCTCCCAAGACTGAAACTTGCTTGGGGTGGGTGGCACTTCCATTCCAGCTTCCTCAGATCCACGTGATTATCTGGGAATATCTCAGTTTCCTTCTCCCAGTGGTTGGGGTGAAGTGGCACCGAGTCAGCTCCCTGTGGGTGCTGGGGGTCAGGAGCCATCACAGCAGGGCAGAGGCCAGAGCAATATTTAATTAAATCCTCATCTAGAGGCCTTTCCTCCAGGAGAATTTGGGAGGTAGGACCAGTGCCAGGGTCATGTTGAGTGTCCTTGTCCTGCCACCCAGGCTCTTCCAGCTTGGAAAAAGGCAGTAAAGGGCTGTGGGTGGAGGGCAGGACAATCAATGTTATCACCGGGAGGCTTCGCCTGAGCGTTTCTCTGATGGAAAAAGCAGTTTAAGACTCATTTATAACACATCCCTGAGAAGCTGGTGATCCCAGCACGTGGAAGGAAACTCCTGTTCCTGCAGGCAGCCCCGGGGCAGAGCTGTGGGTCATGGGGAGGCAGTGAGACCCTTCTGTTACTCATTTTCTCTGCCCACAGCGAGGTGCCAGACCCGGGGTGATGCCCTGGCCGTGTGTGACTCTTTCCAAAGTGAGGCAGCACCAAAAATAGTCCCCACTTCTGCTTCCAGACGGGGAAAAAGGGAAGCCCGAGCAGGCACTGGCTCCTCCGGGGCTTTGCTGCTTGGCACTCCTGGGGACCATGGATGCACAAAGCCCGGGACGGCTTTGTGGCTTTCAGGTCCTTCAGGAACCCCTCGGGTGACAGAAATCTCGGTGTTTCTGCTCAGAGCGGTGGCCTCGGGCGGTGTCCCCGCAGCCACCGACAGCAGAGGGCAGTGCCACATCGGCGCAGTGCCACGGCTTTGGAAAGTGAGAATTTTTCTGTCCGGGATGGAGGGGACCCAGCAGAGCCAGGGGGAAGCGGCCGAGCACCCGAGGAATTTGGTGGTGTAAGTGGCAATTCCGAAGGGTTGTGATTGTTTTCTCTGGGATCAAAATATGCCAGGTGCGAGGATAATGCTGGACAAGGACCCCCGGAGTTGTTGTCACCTCTGGTCTGGCATCAGCACGAACTCTGTGTGTCCCCCTAACCCCGACCCCGCTGTGCTTCTGGAATGTTCTCCAGTGGGAGTGACCAGGATCCAAGCCTGGCATCCCGCACAGGGTCCAATATCCCATTCCCGGTGCCAGGGTGAGCCCTGTGTCCCAGCCCTGTGGGTGACACCGTCCCGTGGCAGCTCAGGTGCCAGGATCCCAGCCAGCACTGCCGTGTCCACCCCAGCAGCTCTTCCCGGGGGATCTGGAGGATGATTTCAAATTTTCCTGCTCCATGACTCAGCTCTGCCAGAGGCTTACCCATCCCAGAGGAGCCCTCACTCCCACCCAGGGTTTTTTTGTTTTTTGCAGGAATCTCAGCACATCCTTTGGCCAGGACTTCCCTCCCTTCCCCAAATCTTTGCTCCAGGTGTTTTTCTCTGCAGGACCACACCAGGTTCCACACGCCACCTGAGCATTCCCTGTGGAGAGCTCGGAATTCCACCCGTGGAGGTCTCTGCACCAACCCAGGGCAGCCGCCCCAGCTCAGCGGGGCCATTGACTCACGGGAGGGTGAGAGGGAAGGAAAATACCCGTGAGCTCATCTCGCTCATCCCTCCCTGCCAGTCCTGCACGGATTCCCCACCAGATATTTGGCAGCGACTCCCAGGTTGGAGTAACCCAAGGAAGGCAGCGAGAGGCGGGGACCTCACCGGGCCGGGTGTCCCGGGCCGTTCCCGGGATAGCTGAGAAGCCTCGGCGGCGCTTCCTCCCGGCGGATCGCCCCCGAGAGGAGCCACTCACATTTCCCTTCCTCGCTTTCCTGAATTAGAAGTGGGCCTGGCATTTCTCTGCCCTCCGGACAGAGGCTGAAATAACAGACAAGAGCCGGGAACGCCGCCTGCCCACGGGGCAGTGTTTGTTCCCCTGGGACCACTCCATGCATCCCTCCCCTGCCACCGATGCCTAAAACTTTCCCTTCCCTGTATCCCAGTCCCTGAGCTCCCCCCCAGGCTCACTCAGCTCTCTCTCACACAGCAGCCACACAAAACAAATCCTTCTCCTGCTGCACACCAAGCACAGCTGGCACAAGTTCTCAGCCCCAGAGCACAACCAGCGGTGGCTGCAGGAGAAAACAAGAAGGATGGGACTGCATCCCCTGCAGCTGCCATTGGACAATCCAACCCCAAAGTGCCACTGGACCCCAACTGAGCCAAGGGGGACACCTGGGCAGCCTTGGAACATTTGGGGCCCATTTTGGGCCCAGCTTGGGTGCAGCCCTGGCCAGGCTCTTGTGCTGCCCAAGGTGTGTCCTTGAAGGGCTTTGAATAAATCTCTGCTTTATTCTCCAGCTCTGCCCAGGCTCTGCCCCAGCTCAGCCTTCCCAAGGCATCACCACCACCTCCTGCATTTCTGGTCACCTTTTTTTCACCATGCTGTGGACTTCCAGGATGTTTCCTCCCTTCAGGTGACCACATATGGGCTGGAAGCCACCTTCCTGCTTCTTTTCCATCAGAAGTCACAGCTCTGAGCTCCATCCACTGGTGCTGTTGTTCCTTCCTTGGCTCAGTGAGTCTGAGGGGTAAAAATGTGATGGAAACCCACCAGTTCCTTTCAGCTGGAATTCTGAGAGCCAGGCTGGGACCATCCCTGCTTCCCAGGGCTCTGGATCGTGCAAACCACTGGAACAAGGAGCAGCACAGCCCTGGTTCCCACTCCTGCCACTTCCCACTTCTGTAAGTGAAGAAAAGACCACGGGACCATTGCTATGGAAAACAAAAAGCAAATGAGAGCAATTTTCCCATTCTCTCCAAGCAGAGCAGAGCTGCCTGCAGGGATGTGGGGCTGCTGTAGGGCTGAGCGTGTCCCCTGCTGCAGAAGGTGTGGAGCCACCAGCTCTGCCCTCTGAGACCCATCTGGGATCCACCTGGAATTCCTGGACTCAAAGCCGTGGCTGCACTGCTCCTTTTGCCCTTGCTCCTCTGTAAATCTGCCCCAAATGGGGCAATCCTGGGGGAAAAGGATCAGCCAGGACACCGAGGTGGTCACAGTGCAGCAGAGCCCCTCAGACCTCAGCCCCTGAACCTCCCTCCTCTCCCTCTACTGGTTATCAGTAAAATAATAATCAATATATAATCAATAAAATACTTTGATTATCTCATGCAAGAAGACAAAGGGGTGATTTTTAGGATTTTTTTTTCCTTTCCCTCTAATTTAGGAAGTTGTTGCTTCCAAGTTAAACAGAAGGAAGCACCAATCCTTCACCTTTTTGCATGAAGTGACCTTGAGGTGCCTGCACAGACCTTCAGGGAACCATGGAAGCATAAAAAGGTTGGGAGGGAGCTTAAAGCTCATCCAGCCTCACCTCTGCCATGGCAGGGACACCTCCCACTGTCCCAGGGTGATCCAGCCTGGTCTGGGACATTCCAGGGATCCAGGGGCAGCCACAGCTGCTCTGGGAATCCCAGCCCAGCCCCTCCCCACCCTCCCAGCCAGGAATCCCTTCCCAAAATCCCATCTCAATGGTGGGAAACCATTCCCTGTGTCCTGTCCCTCCAGCCCTTGTCCCCAGTCCCTCTCCAGCTCTCCTGGAGCCCCTCCAGGCCCTGCCAGAGGCTCTGAGCTCTCCCTGGAGCCTTCTCCTCTCCGGGGAAACATTCCCAGCTCTCCCAGTTCCCAGTTCCAGAGCAGAGAGGTTCCAGACCTTGGAACATTTTCATTACTCTCTTTTTCTCTCTTCTTGCTTCTGTTAAGCTCCAGTCCTTTTCTTCTGGACACAAAGCACATTTCTTTTCACTGTTGTTTCCAGGAGCTGACAATTATTTTTTTTTAAGTACCTAAAAAGGGATTTTTTTTTTGCCTCCTGCTTCTCTGTACATCCTTCCTGAGCTGTGCTCTGCTCTTGCAAAGCTTTTTGTTCACTACATCCATTCCATCAAAACAGCCCCTCTGAGCAAACCCAGGCAGGAATTCTCCAAGTGGAATTCACCTTCCCGCCGGTAATTTCATGGAGAATGATGAAATTCATAGTCTGGACCAGAATGCTTTTTAATGCAATTAATGCCAGTCCAAAATCAGCTCTGTTTTTTCTTTATGGCAACCAGACCTGTCAGGAATGAAGGAATTTCATGAGGCAGAGCTGCAGGAAGGATTTTTTTAAATTCTGAATGAGCAGTGCCAAGGAAACAGGGAGTCTTTCCACCTTTTGCATTTGCTGTAAAACACATGGATTAACCAGCCTTTATTTGAGGGATTGTGAGGACAATCCAAAAATTGTCATTTCCTTATGAAAACCAGGTGTAGGAGACAGAATTTGTGCACAGTGAGGGAGAAGCCCCTGTGTGAGCTCAGCCCCTCCTCTGAGCTGATTAATTCCATTTCAGAGCCAGCCCTGGAGTATCCCTGAGCTGTGACACCCCTGGGGACAGCAACTGCAAGGGAGGGGTTAAAATTTGAGTTATTTGGGCAGGAATTGGGGGAGAAGAGGGAAAACCAAGGGTTCCTGGGAGGGTAAATATCCCAATGCCCTCTTGTTTACCTCACCCAGGGGTGACAGGCGCCCTGGGTGACCTGTCCCTCTGTCCTTGGGGTCACCTCCCTCTGTCCTTGGGGTCACTCCCCTCTGCCCCTCAGGGTGGTGGCAGTGGCCAGGGAGGTGCCCCAGTCAGGGCTCTTTGACCTTGAACACATCAAACCATTGAACAGTGGGGTGTGCACCATCCCTGAGAGGGGAAAGGAGAGATAATGTGAGAAAAAAGAGAAAGGAGGAAAAAAAGGGGAAAAAAGAGTAGAAAGGGGGGAGTACACGGTGTTTTTATGGAGTTCAGCTGTCCCTGCCTGTGGTCACTGCTGTCACCTTGGAGAGAGGTGACAGAAACCTCTTAAAATCTCAACAAATTCATTTCTGGTTGAAGTTCTATAACAGTTTCCAGCCATCTCTGTTGTCTGTGGGTGCTGTGTTCCACCATGGGGTTTTTGTTGTGTTTTTTTGTGGTTTTTTGTTTTGTTTTTTTTTGGAAATCCCCTAATTGATTGCTGCTCTGATAAAAATAATTCCAATTTAAAAATCCTCCTTCCATTGGCTCTACTGGGAAGGGACATGGGATGTTTGATCAGTTTTTAGCACTGCAAAGAACAACAACAACAAAAAAATAGTGGATGAGAAGCAGGTCTGGGCAGTGCTTTTTCTCCTTTTTTTCTCTTTTTTTCTTTTTTCCTTTTTTCCCTTTTTTTCTTTTTTTTTCTTATTTTTTCTTTTTTTCCTTCTTTTCTTTTTTCTTTCTTTTTTCTTTTTTGTTTTTTCTTTTTTCTTTTTTTCTTTTTTTTTCTTTATTTTCTTCTTTGGTTTTTTGTTTGTTTATTTGGTTTTGTTTGTTTGTTGGGGTTTTCTTTTGTTTTTTAACAGTGAATTTCCTGAGAATGGGGATTGGCAGGGAAGAGAAGATATTTAAAAAAAAAACCACACTGAAATTCCGTGGGAGGCACAAAAGGTGGGAGAAAATCTCTGTGGGGAAAAAAATGAAAGTATTCTCAAGGCAGATCCAAAACATTGACAGACTTAACTTGGATATTTCAAAATACGACCTTTGTGACTGCAAATTACCCACTGGCTTAAAAAAAAAAAATCCCCATGTGCAAAGGAAAGGCTGGAAAGGGTGGAGAGAAATGCCCTGGGAAGGGAACAAAATTGAGCTGCCATGGATGAACCCAAAGGATATTTGGTGTTCTCCAGTTTCATTTTTTTGCTGGNTTATTTTTTTTAAGGAATTTCTCTGAGGTTGGTGACAGTGGCTGTGGCTCAAAACTCTGGGACATTTTAAGACATTTACCAAGGGAGTTCTTCCCCGAGTCCCCCATCTCTCCAAGCCTTTTTGGGATGAGCAATCCCATTTTAGGGAAGGCTGAAGGAAAAGGGACACCCAGCCAAGAGATCTGGCAAAACAGCCAGAGACAAACTGAGCAGAAATATTTTTGTAGCCACAACATCAAGCCCACCCATCCAAAGTGTGTCAGGGATTTTCCAGCCCAGCTGAAAACTCTTTTTGCTTTTATTTTTAGAGGATGGGTGATGCCTCTGGTGTTATTTCACTTTTTTTTTGGACGTTCTGTGCTAATAAAAGTGTTTTATTTCTCGGTGTTTTGCTTTCTTTGAAACTGGGCTTATGATTTCCTGCTGGAACTGAAATGTCATTGTCCTGAGGGCTGTCATCCGTCTGGTCCCCTGCCAGGGTGTCTGGGAGCTGGGTGTTGTCACCTGGCTTGGTGTGTGAGCCCTGCCAGGCTTTGGCCAGGCTAGAAGAAGGTTCCTATGAGTGATCCCCTGCTCCTGTGAGTAAAATGAGCCTTTTTTGGAAAGAAAACTCCACTTCAAAAGTCCTTTGAACAAGGGCCTGAGTGACAAGACAAGGGGGAATGGATCCAAAGGGACAGAGAGAAGGTTTAGGTTGGATGTTGGGAAGAAATTCCTCCCTGGGAGGGTGGGCAGGCCCTGGCAGAGAAGCTGTGGCTGCCCCTGGATCCCTGGAAGTGCCCAGGACCAGGCTGGGTGAGGCTTGGAGCAGCCTGGGATGGTGGAAGGCATCCCTGGGTGGATCTGGATGATCTTCAAGGTCCCTTTCAACCCAAACTGTTCCATAATTCTGGAGTTTCTGAGTGCAGAGTATTTTTCTTGCTGCTCCACCAGTCTGCTGCTGGTGTTTTTGCCTCCTTGCAGAGCCAAAATACAGAAATAATCATTGTACAAATTCCAGTTGCTGCTCAGGTTCTTACAAACCTCATCCCAACCTGCTCCATCCCTGAAACCCTTTCCCAGGATTGTTTCCAGCTAAGCAGCAGAACAAAAATCCAGCTCTCAACAGGAAATTTTCACTGGGGCCTTCTGGTTTTGCTGCCATCCTTTGTCTTCTGTCTCAGCTCAACCCCAAATCCAGTTTGGAGCCCTGGAATCTTGGATTTCTGTGCCCACAGGGCTGGATGAGCTCAGGTCCAAGGCTGTGTTGCCTGGTGGGTTTTTGGGATGTGACATCACCATGTGGGATATTTGGGAACAGAGCAATGGGGGACAGGGCCCATTCCCAGTGGAAATTTGGGATGGATGTGCAGACTCCAGGATACTCATCCTAAAGGTACCAGCTGGGTCAGATCAGGCCCAAAATCTGACTTCTATCATGGATTTGGAATTTTTCAAGGAATTTGGGGAGGCAGAGATGAAGGTCAGTACGTAGGAAAGTTCATCCTTATTTGTTTCAAATTTTTTTTTTTTTCAAAGTTTCACTTTGGGAAATCACGGAGTCATCAAGGCTGGAAAAGACCTTCAAGATCATCCACTCCAACCATGAACCCAACACCAGCAAAATCACCCCAAAACTGGATCTGCAAGTGCCACAAATGCAGGATTTTCACCTTTTTTTCACTCTTCTTCCCAGCCCCAGAAGAATCTTTTGTGTTCTGTTTTCATATTCACTGCACTGAAGAACTTTGGAAATCTGAGTCGAAGGCATCTCCAAGGATCTCTGCTTTCCCGTTTCAGTATTCCTGGGAGGCCTGAGGTGCACCAAGGAAAATTCCATGTAATAAATGTACACATTCCCCCAGTCTGTATCCATGTACTAACCTTGGGAGGGGCAAAAAAAAAGGGAATATTCCCATCAGCGTATCCAGTTTCTGTGCCACATCCTGATTTTGATAATATCCAGANAAATTTTTTTTTTTTTCAAAGTTTCACTTTGGGAAATCACGGAGTCATCAAGGCTGGAAAAGACCTTCAAGATCATCCACTCCAACCATGAACCCAACACCAGCAAAATCACCCCAAAACTGGATCTGCAAGTGCCACAAATGCAGGATTTTCACCTTTTTTTCACTCTCCTCCCAGCCCCATAAGAAGCCTTTTGTGTTCTGTTTTCATATTCACTGCACTGAAGAACTTTGGAAACCGGAGTCAAAGGCATCTCCAAGGATCTCTGCCTTCCTGTTTCAGTATTCCTGGGAGGCCTGAGGTGCACCAAGGAAAATTCCATGTAATAAATGTGCACATTGCAGAACATCCCCCCAGTCTGTGTCCATGTACTAACCTTGGGAGGGGCAAAAAATTTTTAAAAAAAAGGAATATTCCCATCAGTGTATCCAATTTCTGTGCCACATCCTGATTTTTGATAATATCCAGACAGAAGAGTTCCCTCCTCTGTATTATCCCATCACCAGTTTCACTTCTCTTTTGAAATCAGAGAGTTGGGAATTTCTTTTCTCTGGTTTTCCAGTGGCACCCCACAAGGAGAATGAGAGGGGATAAGTGTGGGATAGCCGAGCAGGAATAAACCCAAAATAAAATCAAGGAACTGGATGGTGTTTAAAACACAGGAATGATGCAATTAGATGGTTTTTAAAAAACATTAGATGGTCTTTAAAACACACTGGATGGTATAGATAGAAAATAAAATAGAAAATAGAAAATAGAAAATAGAAAATAGAAAATAAATAGAAAATAGAAGAAAATAGAAAATAGAATAGAAAAATAGGGACTCTAAAACACACATCCAGATGGAACTGGGTGGATTTTTACACACAGGAGTGATGGAGCTGGGTGGGGTTTAAGGTCCCTTCCAGCCCAAGCCCTTCAGTGATTCTGAGGTGGTTTTATTGGAAGTGCACCTGACAGACACAGCCAGGGTGGGATGGAGCACCACAATGCCAAAATAAAGATTTAATTAGTATTGATCAGACAGAGAGAAGTGATTAATTCTGTCTCATGTGTTTGGAATGCCTCTGGATGAGGAAATGTGGCTGATTTAGGAGCTACTGAATCCCCACAGAGCATTCCTGCAAAAGGGAGGCTGGAAAACGAGTGGCAGCTCCTAATCCTTGGGATTTGGGCAGGACCAGCTTCCAAGGGCAGATGGAAATGGTGAGGATCACCTGGCACGGGTGAGTGAGATCCCAAATTGAGGAATTCCAAGGCAAATCCCTCCTGGCTCTGCCAGAGAGGCACCTCCAGGATGGACAGGCTGGGCTGGTCTCTGTGTGGAGCTCATTGTTGAGCCAGGCAGGGCCTTCCCCTCTGGTTAATGGCTCAGCAAAGTTGTTGCTTTAATGGTTAATAATCTACTGGCATTGTTCAGCCAGGAGAGGCAGGCAGATAATGCCCCTGGCCCGTTCATGTGACAGGCTGAATTCCCAGCCCCAGCAGGAAAAGGATTTCACTCTGGGACAGGGAGGGAGAGGGGAAAATGCCCGGAATGGGAGGTTCTGGTGGTTAAAACCTGAGCAAAAATGGGCAGGAAAAGGATTTCACACTGGGACAAAGAGGGAGAGGGGAAAATGCCTGGGCTGGGAGGGTCTGGTGGTCACAACCTGAGCAAAAACGAGCAGGGAAAGGATTTTACACTGGGATAAAGAGGGAGAGGGGAAAATGCCCAGAATGGGAGGTTCTGGTGGTTAAAACCTGAGCAAAAACACACACAAATCCATCTGTGTCTGTACATACACACATTGCATGAGCAAGGAAAAAATGTGTGTGGAGTGGAAACACGCAGAGATCCATGTGGAATTATTGTTTCCACCCCACAGGATTTTCCTGCAGCTAAATGAGCTGATATTGTCTGATATCACAGAATCAAGGAGTGGTTTGGGTCGGAAAGGGCCCTACAAATCATCTGCCTTCCCCTGGAGCAGGTGGAATTTCACATGAATGCTGGTGAGCTCACAGGCAAAACTCTCTCCAAATTCTTTCAGCAGCAAATTAGACTGTGGCCATCACCATTCAGGGTTTCAGGGTCTCAGGAGCATCTCCTCTTACTCTGATTGCAGGTGCAAAACCTGCACATCCCACCCTGCACCCTTTGCTGCCTGAGAGGTCCATCAGAGATGTTGTGGAGGAGTCAGGGGCCCAGTTGTACCCACTGTGACATTTTGGAGGTGTCTCTTGTCCAGCTGTACCCACTGTGACATTTTGGAGGTGTCTCTTGTCCAGTTGTACCCACTGTGACATTTTGGAGGTGTCTCTTGTCCAGTTGTACCCACCAGTGTCATTTTGGAGGTGTCTCTTGTCCAGTTGTGCCCACCAGTGTCATTTTGGAGGAGTCTCTTGTTTGGACAGAGGGAATACACCACGATTTCAATTCCTGGAAGACCTTGGAATGATTGAGGTTGGAAAACCAAGATTATCAAGCCCAGCCATTCATCCAGCACTGCCAAATCCACCTGAAACATGTCCCCAAGCACCAGATCTGCTGTGACCTTGGGGACATCTGCCTGATCACCTGGACTCATCCACGTGAGAAATCAGAGTTTGGCAGAGTCAAGGAAGGAGCCTCTGGGTCAGATTTTCTCCCTTGGTGCATTCAGCAAATATCCAACTTCATTATTGCATCCTGAACTAAACATCTCTGTGTGGCAGTGACAAATGTGCACTTTCACCCCACATGGAGGGGCAGGCACTGAGTTTTTGTGTCTGTGACAGTGACAGCACCCAGGGAACAGCGTGAAGCTGTGCCAGGAGAGGTTGAGGTTGGAAATCAGGAGAAATTTCTTCCCCCAGAGGGTGCTGGCACTGCCCAGGCTCCCCAGGGAATGGGCACGGCCCTGAGGCTGCCAGAGCTCCAGGAGGGTTTGGACAGCGCTTCCAGGGATGCCCAGGGTGGGGTTTTTGGGGTCTGTGCAGGGTCAGGAGCTGGACTGGATGATCTCTGAGGATCTCTTCCAGCTCAGGATATTCCATGATTCTGTGGCTCACCTTACTTTGACAGGAGTTTGATTCCACACATAATTGAAATTAAGCATCCAACTCCACTCCCTTGAGCTGGTCACTTCCAGAGCCTCTGCATTCCCACAGGGAACGGGGAGGAGGAAGCAGCACCCCCAACACTGGGATTGTGCCCTTTATAACACCCTTGATGCATTCCCATCACCCTGAGCAGGATATAACCATTTTCCTATCTCTTAAACACACAGCCCAGCACTCCAACACCAGGAAACAACACCCAGGAGGGGAAAAAAAGAGACATCTGAGCCACTCGGGACTGGGAGACCAGACACAGCTGCCTGGAGATCCCTGAGACTCAGCAAGGTCAACACACTCCAGGAACAAGGGCCTGGGCTTTTTGTCAGCATCCCAGGAGGAAAGAGGCGAGAGCAGAGTGGTCTGCAAACACTTGGGGTGTTTGTTCCTCCTGGAGGACACTCGAACTCGGGAAGTGCTTCCAGCCTTCCCGGGCAGGGATGAGGAACCTTTGAAGTGCAGGGTCCCTTCCTGCCTGGAGAGGCTCCAGCAGCACCCAGCCCTGCTGGATCCCTTGGTCTTTGAGCTGATTTTGTTGTTGTTCAGCAGTGATGTTGCACAGGGTGGTGGGGGAGGTTTGTGGCCACCAGGCTGGAGAAGGGGATCAGCAGTGGGAATTAGTCCCTGTCTCCAGAGGGAAAATGTGCTGAAGGTTCTGAAATTGGGGGAATGGGACAGGTTTCTCCTCAAGGAATTACAGAGGGAGGAAAAGCCTGAGCTGGCAGGGTCCAGGAACTCCTGGGTCCAGGAACTCCTGGGTCCAGGAACTCCTCCATGTGCCCTTGTGCCGGAGGTTTCTGCATTCCTGGAGGAGCTCGTGGGACTGTGCCCACAGCACAGGCACTGCAGGTGATGATAACAACCTGGTGTCATCATCATCATCATCATCATCATCATCATCATCATCATCAATAATCATCAATCACAATCATACCAAGAATGAGAATAATGTATAAAATACATAACGATTACAGCCATACCAATAACTACAACTGTAGATGATAATAAACCATAAAATCATCATTATAATAATCTTGTTGTGATGACTGTCTCATCAATATTAATCAATCATAATCATACCAATAATGAGAATAATATATAAAATACATAACCATTACAGCCATACCAATAGCTACAACTGTAGATGATAATAAACCATAAAACCATCATCACAATAGTCTTGTTGTGATGACTCTATTTAATCGTCATCATCAATAATCATCAATCATAATCATACCAATTATGAGAATAATGTATAAAATGTATAACCATTGCAGCCATACCAATAACTACAACTGTAGATAACAATAAACCATAAAACCATCATCACAATAGTCTTGTTGTGATGACTGTGTCTAATCATCATCAATCATAATCATTAATCACAATCATATGAATGAGAATAATATATAAAATACATAACCATTACAGCCCTACCAATAACTACAACTGCAGATGATAATAAACCATAAATCATCATCACAATAGTCTTGTTGTGATGACTGTATTTAATCATCATCAATCATAATCATATCAATGAGAGTAATATATAAAATATAACAGCCATACCAATAACTACAACTGTAGAAAACAATAAACCATAAAACCATCATCACAATAGTCTTGTTGTGATGACTGTCTCATCATCATCATCAATAATCATCAATCACAGTCATACCAATAATGTGAATAATGTATAAAATACATAACCATTACAGCCATACCAATAACTGCAACTGTAGATGATAATAAACCATAAAACCATCATCACAATAGTCTTGTTGTGATGACTGTGTCTCATTATGATAAAATTATTATGATGTGACCATCATATCACAATCATCAATCATAAAGGTGATCTCACTGCCCTGGCTGAAATATCCAACCTTGTAAGGGAAAGGTAACAAAGCAAATCTGGCATCAAAGGACAACAGAGGTGGCTTTTCCTCTGCTCAGGGACACTAAATCAGAGCCCTCTCACCCCACAGTCCTGAACCTGACCTGTTTCAGGACCCCATCCTCATCCCAGCACAGGAATCCACCTGTTATTCCCAACAAAATCCCTTTCTGCAGCTCCAGGGAAGGATGTGCCCCCCTGGAGAGATGAAAAGAGCTCCCTGTGAAGGGCATGGAGGGACAGACAGCCCTGCTTGGTGTAGGGGACACCGGGAGGTGACAGGGTCACTGTATCCACTGGGAATAAACCTGTGCAGAGGGGAGGGAAAGCAGGCTCTGAATGCAGTGACACAGGCTGCAGTTAAACATTAGTGTGACCTGTCTGCAGGCCTGGCTGGCAGCAGCAGGGAAATCACCAGCTTGGCTTCCAGCCCCAGGAACCCCAGGACAGCCAGAAAATTCACCCAGGAGCTAAAATTCACCACAGGAAATGGTGGAATAACAAAGAGTGTTTTACTCAAAGGAGCAAAGGCAAAATATCTCTTTTTTTCTCAAGGCAGAAATGCAAAGTAACACATAGAAAACCTTCCCAGCACGAAAAAATGAACCTATTTAAAATAAACACAGCTCACACCTGCCTGTTTGTCCCCTCTGGTTTAGCCCAGCTCTTCTCCATCCAATTCCAGCCTTTGGGATCTCATCCCTCTGGAAGGCAGCTGGGCTCAGATTGCTTTGATTTCAAGCCTTTGCCACCAGGCTGATTTCTTTTTTAACTGGGAATTCAGGAAAAACCTGTCTGAGGAGGACCTTAAAGGACATTTGTGCCTGGTACAAAATCACAGAATGGTCTGGGTTGGAAGGAGTCTTGTAGATCATCCAGTTCCAACTCCCTGCCGTGGACAAGGACACCTTCCACTGTCCCAGGCTGCTCCAGCCTGGCCTTGGACACTTCCAGGGATGGGGCAGAAGATGAAAATCACAGGAATTTTCTCCAATCTGACCAACTACATCTTTTTGAGGCCACTTTTCCCTTTCCCAAAGGCTCTAGCCTGTGAAATTCAGCTTCAATTCAAATCCCATTCTCTGCAGATGGCAAAAAATACAGAAAAGGTGCAGAAAATACATATTTCAGCCATCCATCAGTATTTCTGTGTCCTTCCTCCCTGCAGATCTCTCTGCTGCTTCCTCTAGCCAGTCTCCAGTTTCCCCATCTCACTCTTCCAAAGCTTTTTGTCTCCTTTTGCACTGTCCTGAAAAACAAACTGAAATTCCTGGCTGTGCCAGGGAAGAGAGAGGCTGATGATCCCCAAAAAATGCCCAGCACAGGTCATTGCAACCCAATAAAAGCCACCAGAAGGTGTGACCTCAGCAGAGTCTAAATTTTCTTTTTCTCTCCAGCAGGTCTAAATTGTTTGCCACATTTATTTTCAGCTAAATAAAAACTTCAGGGTTTAAATTTCCAGTCCTTTGCAAAGCCACTGCTCTTGACCACGTGATCCCTGCAAAAAAACAGCTTGGGTAAAACTCTTGACATTGATCCTTGGGGATTCCCCTTCCGAATGTTCCTGCAGCAAATGAGTTTATTTTATCACTTCCCAATAAAACCTGAGCTCTGGGGCTCTCAGCTCCGTGGCCAAAGGAAAACCTGGCAGCAGCCCAGGGCAGCTTGTGACTGTTCAGGAGACTCCTGGTGCTGCAGTTCATGCCCAGGAAAAGGATGCAGAGGGTGGAAAAGCAGAGGGTGGAAAAGCACCCCCAGGTCCCAGAAATTCCAGTTTGGCTGCTTTCTTCTCATTCACCACTGCCCTTAAAGCTCTGCTGGCCACAGAAAACCTTTGGATTAACCTCCACACCTTGAAATGGTGGGATTTGGATGCAGATTGAAGCATCCAAACCTTGGTGTTTATACAGTGGGGTTTAACCACAGGGACTTCCTAAAACCCTTCCTGGGCTGCCCCTCCAGCCTGGTGCTGCCCTCCCACCCTGCAGGCAGACAAAAGGTGATGCCCTGCAGGTCAGGCTCTCGTGGATGTCCTCAATGCCCCACAGTTCCTCAGACAACCCCAAACACCTACCCTGAGGTGTCTGATTTGGGATTTGGGGGCTCCATGTGAGAGGAAATGCAGGGTTTGTTATGATCTGATCCCATCTCCAAACACGTGGGCGATCCCTCCAGTGATCTTTTCTCCTGCTCACATCTGGATCTTCTTGAGCAACATGGAATGACCCAAATTTAAGGAAAACTTCCCTGGATTTGCTGGATTCAGCAAAGCCTTGGAGGTTTCTGGCTCTCAGAGGCCCATAAGGGGCTGGATAATTTACACACCTTTGCCTGATGGCCCCAGCTTGGACCTGGAACGAGGAGCAGAACTTGACCTTGGAAGGTGCCACAAACCAGACCAAGTGTGGTTCTGCATTTTCATCTCTCCTTCCCCAGCTGCCAGAGAGGCTTAGGAGAGACCTGATCCCTGATTTCCAGTTTATCTCCCTGTTTCTTTTACTGTCCTCCATCCTCTGGCTTTTTTGACTCCATTTCTGGAAAATGTTCTGCTGTGTGCATTGGAGCTGCTGGGCACCCAGGTTTCTTTATGTCCCTTCAAAATGGTCACATCACTTCACTGGGCAGGAGTCACAGGTTGGGTGCTTGGCTTGGGAACATTTTTTTCCAAGCTTTTTGTGGTTGCCTGAACCTTGTGCACTCCTGGAACAAGGGACAGAGCATGTTTGTATGTAGGTGTGTATCAGCACATCCTTTTT
>VXBR01009376.1:124291-155993 GCA_013400215.1 Cisticola juncidis | reverse complement strand
TTTTTTTTTTTTTTTTTTCGCTCATTTTCATTTATTTTTCCCCTCCTCTGTTTTCTCTGCAACCCCTGCGCTTAAGATGACTTGAAATTCTCCTTTCGTTGCCACTCAGCTAAAGAGGTGGGATTGTTCCAGCGCCAGCAAGTTCTTAGAACCTGCATTTCACCTCTTTTATTTATGCATTCACTTTGTTTATTTTGACTGGGTTATACCTGATCTCTCCTTCTCCTACTGTAAAAGAGAGAGAGAGCGGGAGAGGGAGCGATCGGAAAGTTTTTTTGTTTTCTTTTTTTTTTTTTTTCCTCCCCTGACTGCTTTGATCCTCTCCTGTGAAGAACAAAAGGCGCTGCCTGAATTAAAGAGATAATGATACAAGTTGACATGAGCATTTCAAGGTGATTTCGAGCTAGTCAGGTGGAAGGAAGGGGGGGAAAGGAGGAAAACTTTGGGGTGGTTTTGGAAATTGTTTTTTGTTTTTTGTTTTTTTTTCCCTTTTCGCGTTAAGGAATATTGGGGGATAAATTAAATAATAATAATAGTAATGGGAGGGGGAATGGAAAGAAAGAGAAAGGAGGTGAAGGCTGCACGGGCTGGGTTGAGGGAAGGCAGGGCAGGAGCGGGGACGGCGCTGCCGGAGATGCTCCGGGGCCGAACCCCGCGGCTGCCGCGCTCCCCTCTCCGGGATGCGCCGCTGTTTTTGGGGGGGACGCGGGGACAATCTCCCCGCTTTTCTCCTTTCTCTTTTCCCCGCACCCTACGCCTTTAAGAGCCTTTTCTCGCTCGCTACCCCCACGAAAAGCAAATGGTGCTGGGCAAGGCATGTAACTGCACGATCTGCGCTAATTACCCCGCGGAGCTAATTGCGCTCGGGGAAGCCCTAGCGCGGGGAGGCTCCTGCTCCGCGGGGCTCCGCGGGCTCAGCCGGGGGGCTCCGAGCCGCCCCCCCAAAAAAAGAACAAATCCCCATCATCCCCGTCCTCCTAATTAATGTTTAAAGCGCGTTCAATCGCTGCTGCCCCCGCCGCGGGTGCGGGATGCGCGGTCCCCCCCCGTCCGGCGGTGCAGAGGTGAGGGTGGTGAAGGCAGCAGCCTCTCCAACTATTTCAGGTATGTCTGAAAGCAGGGAATTCGTTGGGATGGGAGAGGAAAGGAAAAAAAAAAAAAAAAAAGGAAAAAAAAAAAAAAAAGGCAATAAAATGTAAATGCGTTCTTGGGAAGACAGGCAGCGAGAGCACCTGGACGGGAGTCATTAAAAAGCAATCTTTTATTCCCAGCCACCATCTAACTTATAATTAGGAACTCGGCTCGCATTCCTGATTGGAGAAGGAAGCGCATTCCTCTGATGCCGACATAAATATTCGCTTGTCGCCCGGCGAGGGGAGCGCGGTCCCCCCTGTCCCCACCCTGTCCCCCCTGTCCCCGCTGTCCCCTCGGTCCCGGAGCTGCGGGAAAATGGGAAAAATCCTGGGAAAAAGGAGCTGGGGAGAGGGGCCGGAGGTCTCTGTCCAGCCGGGGGATCAGGTGTGTGCGGGGGGCGGCACTGGGGGGTTTGGGGTGATTTTTCCCCGTCCCTCCCCGGTGCCAAGCAGCGGTTTCAGACGCTTCTTTCGCAAGGAGAAGCCCCCTCGGGCCATGGAAATGCAAAGGAGGGGCGCGCTGGGCTGGGGGAGTCGCGGCAGGGCCGGGAGTTCTTGCATTGGCTGCCTGAATTCCCCCCTCGCCCTCCCGCCCCTTTCCCTCTTTATTTATCCTCCACCTTTCCCTCTTTATTTTCCCCCGAGCAAACCCGCGGCCACCCCCGGGGATGGGGAGCAGCCCTGGGAATGTGGGAATGGGGCCTGGAAAGTGGCACTGGGGTCCCCGGGATGCTCATCCCAACCACGGCAGGGAAGGTCCTGTTCTGCTAGGCCAGCCCAGCTGATCCCAAATTTAACAACTCAACCGTTGTTAAATTGCTTTATTTGGTTTTAATTTAATTTTGTTCTGGTCTTTCTGTTGTTGTTGTTGTTTTTCTATTTATTTTTATTTTTTTGGAAGAAGGAACCAGGAGTTTTTCAGTCTGGTCATGTAAGCAGCAAATATCCCATCCCAACCCTCTCTGTTTAAAACCTCCCCTCTGCCAGCTCACAGTGATTTGGGTGTTTAGAGCAGAAAATCTGTCATTTGCCACCCCCAAATTTTGCTCCCCCCTGCCACTAATTATTTCTAATTAAAACACCAACTCACCCTAAAGCACACGGAGCTCTGGATATTTACACTTGGAGAAAATCGGTGCAAAAAACAGGGGCTGAGAAATCATATTTTCCTGTGGGTGTTGGTTAATTGTTGTCCCAAAATTAGGGGAAATGTAACTTTGCCAGGGGGATCGAGTGTTGCTCTGAGTTCTGTCTACCCTCTTTTTTTGGCTGAGCTGTTGGAATTGCTGTTCCTACCGTGGCACCTGTTTATAAATGAGACCAAGCAGATCCCCACAATCCCGGGAGCTTTGGGAAAAGTTCAGTGCAGGAAAAGTTCAGTGCAGGAAAAGGGAGAGGATCCCGATGCTCCCACACTCCATCCGTGGTGATTTCGGGGTGGGGGAGGCTCTGTGAGCTCCCTAAAACCACCAGACAATGAATTTCCAGGCAGAGGCTTTGAAAACTTAAAAAATAATCAAAGAGGAGGGGGTTGATTGGGGTCAGTCCCACTGGGATTGATGAGCCAAGTTTTAGGGATGTTCTGTGTGGCACAGGAACCCCACGGGATTTTCTCCAGTGCAGCTCTGAGCTCCTGGGAGCAGCACCAGGCCCTCCCACCCCTGGGGGCCCAGATTAACAGCAAAAATCAGATTGGGTTTGCTTCTTTTCTCAAGTGTTAGTGCTGCTCATTTTTTGGTTTGTTTAAAAAAATAATAATAATTAAAAAAAGAGAGGTTGGAATGAGCTGAGGGAGTTCTTAAGTAAAATTCGTGGCTAAAGGAGGATAAACTGTGACCTGTTCCTTGTCCTGGGGGAGTCTGGGGTCTGTGGGGAGTCACAGGAGCAGCATGAACAGAATTTAAACTTTTCCCAGCTGGCTTGCAGTGCCTTGACTGATTCCATGCAGAACAGGGGAAAAAAAGGCTTTAATTTTATTTATTTCATTTTTTTAATCCTTGCTAAGTGGCCTGACTTGGTCTGAACAGAGCCAGTGGGCAGGAATTATGCAGAATGGAGTAGGGTTGGATCCAGGAGGGAAAAAAATGTTAATAAAACTAAAGAGCTTCTATGATGGGAATCTTAATCTCCTGCAGAAAGATAAGACACAGCTCCTGGGGGAGATGATCCCAGGAGAGGCTGAATTGGAAGTACAGGAGACCCCTTTGCTGTAGGAAAAACTCCCTGGCATCATTTTCCCTGGGTGTGAGGCGGCTTTGGGGTGTGTGTGGTCATAAATTCTGTGCCTGGAGAGGGATGGGGAGTTCTTGTGGAACACCAGGCACTGGCTGGGGTTTGCTGTGGTGGCACCGCTCTGGACACTGTGTCTGTCCCCTCCTCTGCCCTGCTGGGCCTGGAGGGCTCCTGTCCCCTCTGCTGCTCCTGTGGGACACCCACAGTGGGATGGGATGGGATCAGCCCCGTGGAAAACTGGGAAAAACCAGGGTGGGAAGTGTTCCTGGAGATGGCAGGTCTTTGGAAGAGGAGGATGGAGCTGTGGTGTCCTGCAGGATGGAGCTGTGGTGTCCCTCAGGATGGAGATGTGATGTCCTGCAGGATGGAGCTGGGATCTCCTGCAGGATGGAGCTGTGGTGTCTGTACAGGATGGAGCTGTGATCTCCTGCAGGATGGAGCTGGGATCTCCTGCAGGATGGAGCTGGGATCTCCTGCAGGATGGAGCTGGGATCTCCTGCAGGATGGAGCTGGGATCTCCTGCAGGATGGAGNGGTGTCCCTCAGGATGGAGCTGTGCTTTGTGCAGGATGGGGCTGTGGTGTCCTGCAGGATGGGGCTGTGCTTNATGGAGCTGTGCTTTGTGCAGGATGGGGCTGTGATGTCCTGCAGGATGGAGCTGTGATCTCCTGCAGGATGGGGCTGTGGTGTCCTGCAGGATGGGGCTGTGATGTCCTGCAGGATGGAGCTGGGATCTCCTGCAGGATGGAACTGGGATGTTGGGCAGGATGGAGCTGTGGTGTCCCTCAGGATGGAGTTGTGGTGTCCCTCAGGATGGAGCTGTGGTGTCCTTAGGATGGAGCTGTGGTGTCCTTAGGATGGAGCTGTGGTGTCCTGCAGGATGGATCTGGGTTGTCCTACAGGACCCGTTTCTGTGAGAGCTGGGGAAGGGATCTGACAGCCTTTTCCACCTGTGCTTTGTGCAGTTCAGGAAATGCAAACTCGAGGGAGCCCTGCCAGCGGCAGAGATGCCACTCCAGGTGCCACACCTGAGCCTGTCCCCATTTGGTGGCACCACCACAGCAGGAGCAGTGCAGGGGTGAACCTGGTGCTTGTCCCTGCTCCCTGTTCTTGGCTGGGATCTGCTCCCCTTGGCTGCTCCTGGGTGGAACAGCCCCCATGTTAAAGTGGGTGAAATCCAGTCTGGGTTCTGACCCCCCTGAGGATCCCAACCTTGGGGGGCTGCACCCCCGGGAAGGCAGAGAGGAGGTCTGACCACCCACCCCTCCATCCTGGAGGAAGGCAGAGCCCTGCCAGGTCACTCAGGGGACAGCCCAAGCCCGGTGCTGCCACCGGGGCTCCTGAAGCAATCTCTAGAGCCCAGAAATATGAATTGCATCTCCCCTCTTCTGTGCCCGAGTGGCCGGGGTGAGCTGCTGGAATTCACCTCCTCCCCTGCTGCAGCAGGCTGCGGTGAGGTGTTAAAACCCATCAGTGAGGCAGTGCAGTCACCCTGCATCCAGCCCTGTCCCAAAACCTGTCCCAAGCCCTGTCCCAAGCCCTGGAATTGCCCTTTTTGTGTCTCTGTTACAGCAGGGTCTGACCCAGCCCTCTTTTTCCAGGCAGAGAATAATGGGAGAGTGATGGTTTAGGCCACTCTCAGACATCAGCTCTCCCCAAAATTTGGATCTGAGATGGTGCTTTGCAGTGGAGTAAAGGGAAAAGGGGATTTTTCTGTGTAGATCTAAGAGGTAAAACCCAGCTCTCGCCCATTCCATGAGGATTCTGCGTGCAAAGGGGAGGGAATCATTTCCCACCTCCATCTTTTTGGTGGGACTGAAGAAACAAACTCTGATGGTGCTTGTGTTGTTCCTGGTGTAGTTCACTTGTGATGAGATTAAATTACTGAATCTAGATCACATCAGGAGGTTTTTTCTCAGCAGGAACTGAAAATTTTGCAAGGTCTTAGCAAGAAGTCTCTGTTTGAAACAAGGGGAGGGCTGGGACTTTCCTGAAGAAAATCCCAAATCCCTCATCTGCTCAGCTTTCAGACTCATTTTAACAAATTGTGTTGTTCTGCTGCATGTTAGTTGAGTTTTTCTTTCCATTTTAAGAGGACTTGATTAGGTGAATTAATCTGAAAACCAGCAACTCGATATTCAAAGCACTGGCTGAAGGAATAGCATCCAATAAAAAGCCTTTCCTAACCAAAAGATAAGGAAAAGTGAATCCTTTTGCTGCCCAGCTCTTTCCAGGTAACCCTGGGGGTAAAATCTGTCCTTTGCAGACATTTGAACACCTCTGAGAATTCTCCCTGGAAAGGTTTCCAGCACTTGGAATAGTTTGGGTTGAAAGGAACCATTGGAATGTCACCTAGACCTGCAGTGAGCAGGGACATCCTCAACGAGGGCAGCTGGAATCGAGGGGTGGGAATGGTGCTGCTTTCTCTTGGCCAAAAAAAGACTTTTTGACCATTCCTGCACTGCTTTCTCTTGGCCAAAAAGAATTTTTGACCATTCCTGCACTGCTTTCTCTTGGCCAAAAAAGACTTTTTGACCATTCCTTCTAAAAGGTTCGGGCTGGAGGAGCCTTGACCATTACTGTGGTGTCTCCTAGAAAAGAAGGGATTGCAGCAGGGGAATCCAGGCTGGCTCGCTGGTGCCTCCATCCCAAATCTGTCATTCCTTTATCGCTACTTCTGCAGCCCCTGCACCAATTCCTGCATCACTGGCGCTCAGCAGAGCAGCAGCAGGAGGAGATTATTCCACCTTAGACCTAGAGAGGAGCAAATATTTTTCTGGGAGTGCAGGAAAATCCCACCGGGACAAGCAGGGCTGGGCTGAGCGCTCCTGGAGCTGGCGATTCGAAGCTGCCGGCGCATTTCAAAGGGTTTTATTTGGTGTAATGAGAGCGCTTAGCGGGCGTTGCACAAGGGAAGAGTGCGGGGGAATCCTGCGGGCACCGGGTCGGGATCTCCCCCGGGGCTGGACAGCCTCATCCTCCCAACAGGGATGGACCAGTCCCACCGCCATCCGCGGGGAAATTCCCTTCCTGGAGCTCTGGACTCGTGGTGGTTCCCAGGGAAGAGCCTGTGGGGATGGATAGAGGCTGGAATAGAGGGGAGGAGGATGAGGGAGGGATGGAGGTGAGGGGTGGGAAGGAGAAGGACCTGAAGAGGCTCCCAGTGACCTCTGGTTGTGTGAGATCGGTGGTCTCTGCCCAGGTGGGGGCTGGCACTGGGGTCAAACCCGCTGGAATACGGGGAAAGGAAGGGGGAAAGGAGCAGGGAAAGGAAAGGGGAATGGCNGTGTAATGAGAGCGCTTAGCGGGCGTTGCACAAGGGAAGAGTGCGGGGGAATCCTGCGGGCACCGGGTCGGGATCTCCCCCGGGGCTGGACAGCCTCATCCTCCCAACTGGGATGGACCAGTCCCACCGCCATCCGCGGGGAAATTCCCTTCCTGGAGCTCTGGACTCGTGGTGGTTCCCAGGGAAGAGCCTGGGGGGATGGATAGAGGATGGAATAGAGAGGAGGAGGATGAGGGAGGGATGGAGGTGAGGGGTGGGAAGGAGAAGGACCCCAAGAGGCTCCCACTGGCTTGTGGTGGTGTGAGCTCGGTGGTCTCTGCCCAGGTGGGGGCTGGCACTGGGGTCAAACCCGCTGGAATACGGGGAAAGGAAGGGGGAAAGGAGCAGGGAAAGGAAAGGGGAATGGCAGGGGGAAAGGAAGGGAGAAAGGAAGGGGGAATGGAAGGGGGAAAGGAGGGGGAATGGCAGGGGAAAGGAAGGGGGAATGGCAGGGGAACGGAAGGGGGAATGGCAGGGGAATGCAGGGGGAGAAGCCCTGGGCAGAGCACACAGGCCTTGCCCACAGGCTCAGCCCCAAGGCTGCAGCAGGGGTGGCCCCAGCCCAAAAGGTCTCTCTGAACCCATCTCTGCTTTGCTGTCACCACCCAGGGACAAAGGCCAGAGCCCAGTTTAGTGAGGCTTAAGGCTGGAACTGGAGGGCACTCAGGCACGGGGTATCTATCAGGGCTTTGCAGGAGCAGGTCTAGGGCTGGTCTTGCAGAAAAGCCACTCCTGGAACTGTCCATGCCAACTGCTTCCATCTCTCCTGTGCCATCCATGATGCTCTTTCCTCCTTTATCCCTTTGAAAGTGGCAGGATTTAAATCCTGTTGTCATCTTAGCACGACCAGTAAAAATCCATCAGTTCATAAGTTCACTCCAAATTCTACCGGAGCTCACAAAAACCAAGGGGAGGGAAGGAGAGCTGCTGCATTAACTCCCTTGTTCTGAACTCCTAACATAGGGCACGGCTTTCAAAAGCAGCCTGGGAGCCGGGGAGAGCTCTCTGCATCACAAAGGTGGTGTTTGTCCCTCTTCCTGGTTCGTCACCTGCATATTCACAGCCCCTTTCCCATCTGGGTGCTGCTGCTGCCCAGAGGGAGCTTTGCATTTGTAGAGAAGGGGCCATCAAAGCAGTTCAAGGTGCCTTTGGTCTCCTCCTCGCCACAGTTTCTGTGCTGGTGTTAAACCAGTCGGTTTTTCCTCTATGGACATCGTGATAATTTTTAGCTTTTTCTCTTTTCCGAGGTGGATATTGCCTCATGCTGTGAAATTCTCTTCTCCTGTTGCATCTTTGAGCTCTCAGGCTTCACCAGCAGAGCTACACCAGAGCACCAGGGCTGGTTCCCTTCCCACATCACTGCCCTTGCAGGGGGTTCCGGGTGTTCCCCTTTNTCCCTTTTCCTTTTTCCTTTTTCCCTTTTCCCTTTTCCCTTTTCCCTTTTCCCTTTCCCCCTTTCCCAGCTGCACTGGGATCTGTCTTTTTTCCCCCTGAGCCTGCTGCAGCTGGGAAGAAATGGGACACACTGTATCAGGGAAATACCACTGGGCATTGGATGAGATTTGCAGGATTTACTGGGAGACCCACAGCTGCTCTAGAGATGCAAAAATCCGGTTAATGCTGTTTTTTAGGAGATCCCTGATTTCTTTCTATCCCTCCTGGAGGGAGAACCTTCCTGAATATTTGGCAGTGGAATTTTTAGTGTTAGTGGTGAGAGATGAGATCCAGCTCATCTGACATCCGTCAGGAATTTACTTTGGGATGAGATGAATCCCAACCCAGTTTACCAACCACTGCCTGGGAGAGGATCCTGGATAACTGGGATAAAAATATCTCCCTTTAGACAGGTGAGGTTTGGCTTTGAAACTCTCCTAAACTTTAGGAGCATCTCTCTGTGACCCACACAGGCATGTGGAGCACTGAAAAAGGATATTTCCATTGGAAAACTCTTCAGTGTGAATCTTTGGTGACCAAATTACCTCTATAAATCTCTTCACTTGAAGTCCTGGTATTGCTTTCCACAGTTGTAGAGGAATTGAGCAAAGATCCCTATCCCTAATATCTCAGAAGGGCGTTTGAAGGGAATTCTTGTGAGGTTTCAGTTTCTTGCACATTCTGGGAGCAGCCACAGAGATGAGTTTGATGTGGAATAGTTGGATTAGTGATCCAAAGCAGGAGAGCTGGGTACCACATGGAATCTTGTGGATTTGGGATGGTGGAGAGCCATCCTGAGGGCTCTGAGGACAATAGAATAGAATCCCAGAATTCCAGAATGATTTGGGTTGGAACAGAGCCCATCCAGTGCCACCCCTGCCATGGGCAGGGACACCTCCCCCTGTCCCAGGAGGTTCAGAGCCCCATCCACCCTCTTGATATATTTTATTATTTTCCTACAGTGATGGATTCAGGGGCTGGGAGGCTCAGCCCAGCCTGTCCCCTTTCCCTGCTGGCTGCAACAACCTGTGCTGAGTTTTTAAATCTGTAGAGAAAGGAGCTGGCAGCTCAATCTGCAGGCCCTGAGAGCTGCAGCATGAGCAGGGCTGTGGTTGGGTCACCCCTGCACAGATTTTCAGCTGAAAGTGCTCAGACAGAACTGGGTGAGGACAGGAGGGAAGTGCAGGGCTACTCTGACTCATGATTTGTGCTTTATGCCTCAGATTTATTGATGGCAGCATGATCAATTAGCTGGTTTTATTGGGCTGCCCCTCATCAGTGACTGGTCCATGAGCACCCTGAGCTCATCCTGAGCCTGAGGAAAAGGGGATTAGCTCCGTTGCTTTTTTTGAAGTGTTTATTTCCTTATTTTTGAAGTGTGGAGAGAGGAGGCTTTAAGCAGCACAGATTTAGCTCTCAAACACCTTGGGTGAGCTGAGCATGACCACCATTAAATCCAGGAATCATCTCATCCATCCTCACGTGGTGCTGGATCAAATCTCCCCTAGACCAGAAGGGTGAAGAAGTCGGGGATGTAAGCACTGAGTCACTGCTGACAGGAATATCATCCTCAGGAGGAAGGAGCTGACTGGATCACTGTCTTTTCCTAGCAGGGTGGCTCACGGATATTCGTGGGGTGATTGCAAAACCTCGAAGTCCCTTGCAACAGAGGACTGAGGGCACAGTGGGAGCGGGGTTTTGCCCGGGAGAACACGGCCCAGACAGATGGGGCAAACAGCAGAGTTGAAAGAGAACAGATAAGAAACATTAGCAGAAGATCGGGGATCAGACAGGGCAATGCTAATTCAGTGGCCTCTGAAACCCCTGGTGTAGGATGCCCACAGGCACTTGGGCAGTCTGTGATGCCGGGGAGCTGAGTCCGTCTGTCCTGCTGACTCAGCTGAGTCCCTCTGTCCTGCTGACTCAGTCTCTGTCTCCTGGGCAGTGAAAGGGTCAAGCTCAGCCTAAAGCAAGGCAGGCTGTTCCCAGCTCAGCTTCCTAAAACTGCAGGCAAGGCAGGCTGTTCCCAGCTCAGCTTCCTAAAACTGCAGTTGTCCTGTTGGCCAGAAGAGCTTCAGAATTCTTACAGAGAAGCTAATTCAGGATTTGTAGAGTGGATTAAATTTGCAGCCAGGGGTACCTTGGTATCCTGCCTGCAGCAGTTAGAGAGGTGGTGGCTCCTGCTGCCCCCAACACTGGGATTTAGGACAAACTGAGGGATTCTGTCCTGCAGAAGGCTCCAGAAATCAGGGAAACCAGGTTCTTGTTGGATTCCTGCATGCAAGAGCCCATTTTGGCAAGAAAGGGCAGGGCAACATGCAAAACCTTGAATATCTAATGGACTGCAGAATTGTGATCAACCAGGGACGAGGCAATTCAGGAGCTAAAACACATCCCTGGGACATGGGGCCTCTGGCTGTGTTTATTCTGTGCCCTTCACAAGCCTAAACAAATAACTGGGTGTCCTGGACAGAGGAGAACCAGAAAGTGCAAAATGAGAGTTTCCTACAGGCCCTGGCAGGGGCACTGCCCCTGTCCCATTCCAGGGGACGTGTGGGGTCACTGCCCCTGTCCCATTCCAAGGGACACTGTGGGGTCACTGCCCCTGTCCCAAGGGACAGTGTGGGGTCACTCCCCTGTCCCAAGGGACAGTGTGGGGTCACTCCCCTGTCCTATTCCAAGGGACAGTGTGGGGTCACTGCCCTATCCCATCCCAAGGGACAGTGTGGGGTCACTGCCCCTATCCCATCCCAAGGGACAGTGTGGGGTCACTGCCCCTATCCCTTTCCAACGGACAGTGTGGGGTCACTGCCCTATCCCATCCCAAGGGACAGTGTGGGGTCACTGAGCAGAGCCAGGAGGAGAAGCTGGGCCAGAGTTACCTTTGACCCACTGTTTATAAAAGAGAAAACCCAACATTTTTGGGTGAGGATCAGACCCTCAGCTGGACAGGTGTGAGTCAGCGTGGCAGGACCATGAGTGAGGGGTTTGGGGCTGTTTTTCAGAGCTGTGCACACAGTTCTGGGTTCATCACCCTGCACCCCAGAGCTGCACACCCATCCCAGGGAGCCATCCAGGCTCCCCAGTAGTCCAGGAAGGATGGGCTGGCACTCCTGGCTGTGACTCTGCAGCCCTGGAGTGCCAGTCTTGGGAAGAAAGGATCTCTCTGTGCTGGGCATCAGCAGAACCGAGGTGAGCAGCTGGGAGCATGAACAAGGCTAGGTCAGATGGTTTAATTCCATCGTGCCCAAATCCTTAAGCTCATCCTGCCCTTGGTTCCCAGGAATTTGTGTTTCCACAAAAGTCCCTCCTTTTTACTGTGCAGTGGTGGGGCTTTTTTGGTTCTTTTTGGTGGTGTTTCGGTGCAGAAGCTGATACAGGAAAATGCTCTTGCAAAAACATCATTTGTCAAAGATTTGGTCATTTGGGCTGATTTTTGGTAACCAGCATTGAGCTGCCAAGTGGAGGCACCTTGAGAGAGACCACCCTAAAAACCAGTCGTGATTCTGATCCCAAAATCACTGCAGGAGGATTCACCAGCTCCTGTTTCTCCTGAGCTCCACGTTCCTGTGGTTCTGCTGACCTTGCTGATAAGATCTGTACACATTTATTCATACCCTTGTGCTGTCTGCTCCTCGAATTCCCAGACTGTTTCTCTTACTGTGGATGAGGAAGAGTTGGGTTTATCTTAAATTTCCTTGATCTCAGAGATGTCAGGAAAGGTGCCTGGAGTTTTCTTTGATGCCAGAGGAATAAGGTGGCATCGATATAATGGGAGAGTGAGGGAAGTGATGTGAACTCTAAACTGGCTGAACTTCAGGCCTCCACAAAGGTTTTGCTATCAAATCTGTCTGGGTGCTAAGTTAGGCGTGAACTTAGCCTTGGGCATTACTGTGCTAAGTTAGACTTTATTATTAACCTTAGGAAAGAACAGACAGAGACCTCTCAGGTGTAATTTGTGTCATTTAGAGGCTCTTTGTGTGAAATTCAGGCCTTTCCAAGGTGATTTTTATGCAGTAAAAGCTGTAATTGCTTGTGCAAAGGGACTGATGTCCTTCAGATTTGGGAAGGGGACCCAGGCTGGGGGCAAGGAGGGCTCTCAGATCCATTTCTGCTCTAATCCATCTCTCTGAACTGGTTTCTACATAATCCAAGGCTTCAGCAATCCTGCTGCCTGTTTCTCCCCATAATGACATTTAGTCCTCTTGGCCCCACAGGCCTCATTTGGCAGAGGTTGTGAAAAATATTAAATATCCACAAACCTCCCCAAAATGGGCAGTTCAGTGGGGTAGAAATGTGAGCAGGGTCCTCCCAGGGGCTGAAGGGTGTGAGCCTGTGTGTGTGTCCATCCATATTCCCTGGACATCCTAAATCCAGACAGGAGAGTCAGTGCCCACAGAATAACATAATAATAATGTTTTTCTGGTTATTGTTTTCTTCAATCCACCTTCTCTTTCACAGAATGACAGGGCACGGAATGGTTGGGGTTGGAAGGGACATTTGAGGTCCAACCCCCTGTGATGGGCATGAGTGTCATTCACTTTTTGAGGTGTCTCAGGGCCCATCCAGCCTGGCCTTGGACACTTCCAGGGATGGGGCATTCACCAGCTGATCCAGTGCTTCACCATCCTCTGAGGAAAGAATTCCCTCCTAGCATCTCTTTAATCTCCTCTCTTTTGGTTAAAACTGTTTCTGTTGTCTAATCCCTCTCTGCCCATGTAAAAAAAACCCAAAAAAACCAAAAAAAACACAACAACAACAACAACAACAACAACAACAAAAAAAAAAAAAAAAAAAAAAAAAAACCAACCAAAAAACAAAAAAAACAACAAAAAAAAAAAAAAAAAAAAAAAAAACCAAAAAAACCAACCAAAAAACCCCTCTTTTTTTATAAGCCCCCTTTAATTGCTGCCAGGCCACAACGAGTTCTTCCCAGTTCTCCATGCTAAACTATCCCAGCTCTCTCTGCCTGGATTTGCAGGTTGCTCCAGCCCTCTGATCATCGGGGGGTTTCTTCCCTGTTCCTTCCTTCTGAGGAATGATTTGTGAGAGGAGTGGGCCATGCCAGGAATCTCCTCACTGCTCTGTGTGGCTGAGGAAGGGCTGAAGAGGAGGAACATCCTCGTTAGGTTTGAGGAGGATGAAGGATTCCAATGCTTTGGAGAGCCGTGGTTCCAGTCACATCTGCGTGTCACTCCCTTCCCCGGGATGTGTCCAGGAAAAGCCCAGTGAGCCCTTCTGTGAGGGTTCTTTGGGTAAGGATTTACCATGAAGGAAGGCAGTTAAATACATATATAATATATATCTTTATGTATATGCATAGGTAGATCACGTATCCCTTTGTAGCTTTGGCTACGTCTCCAGTTTGGAACTGGTTTGGAATTGTCTCCAGTTGGAAGTCACAGAAAATCTTCCTCTGGCTGTAACAAATTTTGGGACAAGGTATTTGTCTTGTGCCTCGGACTCTGAGATCCCTCAGGAACCTCCAAAATTGCTCCACACCTTGATTCTGGGCCAGGAAAACGCTGCTTTGGTGCAATTCCTTTGTCTCATGTCTTAAGACTCCGAGCTCCTTTAGGTCTTGATCCTTCCAGTTGCTTCACCCTTTGATTCTGGGCCAGGAAATTGCTGTGTTTTCTTTGTGTTTATCCTTAAATTCCAGGGCAGTTCTGCCCATTTTCTGTGCTTGGGCACTGGGCTGGGTGGCAAGGGTTGAGATGAAGCCTGGGAGCAGGGAGAGCTTTCCTGTGCTGATCCTCAGCACGTTATTATCCCTGCTATCAGGGACACAGAGTAATAATGTATGGAAATTACAGGCATATCTCAGCCCCATCTCCCCTATCCCAGTGCAGGGAAGAGAAAGAGCCCGGTTAAGGCTTGTACACATCTGACAAGGTGCAGCAAAACTTGGCTTGGAGCTGGATTTTGGGGTTTTGGGGCATGCAAAGGCAGAATTGCAGAGCTTGGAGTTGCTTTTCCTTCAGGCACGTGCAGGAATTGACATTTATTGACAGATAAACAGAAATTGGAGGTGTGTGTCCTTCAGAGCCCACAAAATCCATCTGTGGGCTGTGCAGCCTGACCTGCACCCAGCTCTCAGCTGTGATGAGTGCTGAGGGCTCCACAGGCTCCTGGCTGAATCCCCAGCCTTGGCCGAGCCTCAATCAATGTGAATAATTGATCTGGGAGTTCTGGGGAACGGCACAATCTGTTGGTGAGGGCGTGCTGCTGCGATTTTGGGGAAATTTGGGTTCCAAACCATGCTCTGGATGAGCAGAGGGAGCTTGTAAAGCTCATTTTCCCCATCCCATGGGTGCCATAACCACCGAGCTGCTGACTCTGGGTATAAAGGGGACATTGCGTCCTCCAATTCTCTTTGGGAATGGCACCCGAGGGGCTGGGCACCTGAACAAATCACCACGAGGTAAATTAGGGTGTGAACTCATCAGGTGCCAGTTTTTCTGTGGTAAGTGCCCGTGTGAATGCTCTTTCCCTGCAATAAACACGAGGTGGTTCATATTTACCAGGGGGCAAGAACGTTCACATGGGTGTTCACATGGCTCACACCCTGGTTTGACTCCCAGTAACTTGGGTCTGTGCCTCTAACCTCAGCACCCTTGAAAACCACCCCGAAAAATAGAAATCAAACTCCTCTGATTTACATAAACCGCAATTTTGCCCTTTCTCCATTCCAAATTACATTTATTTCTGCTCATCGTTGGTTTGCCAGGAAGGATTTGCTGAGATTGGCTCCACGGCTCTGTTTTGGCAGGGAATTTGAGGTCCTGGTGGCCAGGATCAGCCAGCAAGGGCAGATTATCTGCAGGCACCAAACCATCTTTTCTTGCCTCATAGTCAGAGGCCTTCTGGGCACTGACAGAATATTAAACATTCCAGTTTCTCACAGCCAGCTCCAGAGCCCTGGAGAGATTTAAACGTGTGGAGAGACGAAGCCAGGCACAGAAAACTCTCCTCAGCCAGTGGAGGAAGGGTGGTGTGGTTGTGGAGTGAGCAGCTCCCAGGTTGCCTTGAGGTCACCAGGTGCTTTTCCAAGTGCTTTCCATAAACCTGGGAAATGGTCATGAAATTTTCTGAAGGAAAGATCTCGATTTTCTGAAGGAAAAACCTTGGAACAGTGTTAGAAACCTTGCCCAGGAGCAGGCACAGTGCGTGAGCCCGAGGACAGAGCGAGGGAAAATTCCTTCAAAACATTCCAGGAACCAGACTGAATGTTCCAGTCACACAAAAATACCCACAAAACCAACGACCCGCTTGCTTATGGGCTGGGATTTTGTCTCATGATGATCCCAAAGGCTGACTCAAGTTATCTGAGGCATCTCCTCTCAGGTGAGATGGGGAAGATTCAGCTCATCCTCAAGGAAGCTTTGCACCAACTGGGGATGAGCCTGCTTTGAAAGCAGGGTTTTCTCAGAACATCTGAGCCCACCTTTGTTCTCCAAGCACACCAGGGGTGGTGTCTGTGCTCTGCTGGGTGACAGAACCTTCCCTAAGAGACCTCTGGACCAAATTCACTCAATTTTAGCCACGGAATGCTCAACTATCTGAGCCAACCATCTTAGAAAGTTGGGCACCTTGTGAGGGCGATTCATCCTTCCTGAGATTGGGATCTCTCTGGTGGATGTGGTGAATCACTGTCTGGAGCTGTCTATCTCTCTCCAGCCACTCTAGAAACAGCCTGAACACCTCCCTTTTAGACAGGTAAAGTTGGGAGGGGTGACTGGGTGCCTGAGCACCCCACAAATATCATTGATGTGATGCCAGTTGGTGTCTGGGAGGTTTCTATCCCTATTTTAAGAGAGGCTGATGAGAAACCTGAAGTGTTTGTCAGGTCCTTGACCTCCCTTGCTGATTTTGCCTGGAGAAAAGAGGTGAAAGACCCAAATCTTCTTCAAACTCTTCCTATTTACACACTGTATTTTTCAATACATCTTTTCCAGGCAATATTTGCAGAGTTATTGCAAACAATTCTGGACTGTCATAGCTAATAACAAAGAGTTATTTATTTATTTGGGGACTTTTAATTCTGAGCTTAAAGTGGCATCTGGCTAATTAGGACCAGAATGAGATTTTTGCCAGGAAATGATGTTCCATGAAAATCCTACATTTGTTTTTTCTGGAGCAGCTGGTTCTGGTCACTCTAGGAAAGGGCTGCTGACCTCAGGCCTGAAAATTCACATTTTTTCTTTAGGACTGGAGCATTGTTACCAGCCTGGTATAACCATTTTTTGGCTGTGATGAGGACAGCCAAGACCTTGTGGAGAAGGCAGGAGCAATGTTCCATCACTGCACCCTTCAGAGGGCAGCTCGTGGTTTGTGACTGGCCAGTGGCTTGGTGGAACTTTGGCAGTGCTTTGGAGAAATATTGAGTTGCCAACTCAATATTTTGTTTAACTACAGAATCACAGAAATAATAGAAATGTAGGAAGGGTTTAATTGGAGGGGACCTTGAAAATCATCTCATTTCAACCCCCTGCCATGGCAGGGACACCTTCCACTGTCCCAGGGTGCTCCAAGCCCTGTCCAGCCTGGCCTTGGACACTGCCAGGGATCCAGGGGCAACCACAGCTGCTCTGGGAACCTGTGCCGGGGCCTCACCACCCTCACAGCCAAGAATTTCTTCCCAATATCTAATCTAAATCTCTTCTCTTTTAGTTTAAAACCAAGCTGAGAGTTGTTTTAAAAACCTCTCCCCCTGAACTCACTGTTGGGTATTTTTTGTGTGTGCTTATGGCTCAGGAGGACACAGTTCATAGTGGCAAGATTTTGTCCCCCAAAATGAAACCTGTGGTTTATTATTTCCATGTAGAACCTTTTTTTTAGCGCCCAACTCCCCCAGAGGACAATTCAACCCCTCCTATTCCAGCCATCTATGTTAGGACACAGCAAGTTGCTCTTCTGTGTCCCTGATCATTCTGCCAGGAGGTCAGGGAGGTTTTGGTGATACCATTAACTGAATTCCTAACCCTAAGGTATTCCAGAGAGATTAGATGAACTCCATTGAGCACTGGTTTCTGCCACGAGCATGTGTGAAATTCCAGTCCTGGTGAATCCAGTTTTTTTTTGTTCATATCTATTGAAGTCCTGCAGCCTTGAGTAGATGTTCAAAGCTGGAATGGTGTGAACTGGCACAGTCCCATAGCCTGGAGGATGGGGACAGCAGGTGACAAATGTCACACTGACGATGTTACAGAGGTGAACCCTCAGCTCCTGGTGGCTGAGGAGCTGCTGGAGCTGCTGCTGGAGAAGCTGGCTGGTACCCACAAGTCCTCCCAAAATCCAACTGTGCCAATCCTGCAGCAACCCTGGCTGCAGGGAACTGTCTGACCAGGCTCTGGAAGCTTCCTTCTTGCTCTGCTCTCCAGTGAAAGCCTCAGCCTCCAGACTGGTTTCACTGGTGTTTCATGAAGCTTTTGGGGATGTGTGGACCTGGAAATGGGGAGGATTCCCCAGAATGTCCTAAGCAGTTGAGGGATGTCCTCACAACTGATGTGGCTCTGCAGGGCATGGGTCTGGTCCTCTGGACCTCCAGAGTTCCACAGGAACTTGGTTCTTAGGATGATTTTAGAAGTGGTTAACTGAGTTTCTAAGTTAATGCAAAGTTTCATCTTCAAATTTAAACAGAACTGACCTCATTTTTCTCCAGTTGAAGCACCCATCTGCTTTCCTGTAACTCCACAATGCCTGAAAACCTTTCCCTTTCCTTTCCCATTCTGTGTTTCCCCTGGGATTTAAGAAACTTTCTCGTTTGTTCATGCAGTGCAATCCATGCCTTGTTCAGGAGGTCAGAGGGAATGGTGGGAGCAGCAAGCTCAGCTCTTTAGCATAAAACAGGTCTGTATTTCCAGGGTTTTATAAACACTGAGAGCTTGATCCCAGAGGTGGCTGGGGTCTCCTGCTGTCCTGGTTTAGGTTTAATTGCCAAATATTCTGCATACAGTGGATTTAGTAAAGACAGAATTAGCCCTGCTGGATGCTTTTCTATCCATACATCCCTGTGTTTGTCTCAGTCTGTGAAATGAGTCCCATCCCAGGAAATCCCAGCATTAGTGATAGTTTGACTCTTTGGGAAGTGGATCTGGGATGTAAAGGTCTTTGGGCTCATTTTTAGGATTGCCATGAGGATTCCACCACATTTTCCCCTATTCACTCAAACAAGGCTGAAATGCATTTTCTGGGAAGAGTTTTGAGCTGAATCTTGAAAATGGCAACAGGTTGGGAGAATCCATCCTTTATCCTGAGGGATTTGGCCAGTGGGGGAATTCACTGACTTCAGGTCTGCCTCTGAGCTGAGGCTGGCTGCTTTCACTGAACCATCACCGGTTACTATTTCACTTCCAATTTGGAAAAAAGTGCTTCATATAATCCAAGGGTCTGGTTGGGACTTTGCCATTTCGAGAGCACTTGGGGTAGATAATTTCAGGAGTGTCCTGTGGACCCTCTGGATCCCTGGAAGTCTGGGAAAAAGGCTGTTCCTGTGCTCTGTCCCAGGCTGGTGAGGGGAGCAGGACTCTGCCAATGGTCATAAAGCTGCTGGCTTGGGAGCAGAGAGCAGAGGTGGGATGGGAGAGTAAAATTCTTGGTGTCTGTCTTGAAAGTTGCCTCTTCTAATGAAGAGGCTGAGTTTGGGACTTGGACCTGACTTAGACCTGACTTAGACCTGACTGGAGTATCATAGCACCCAAGCTAAGAAGAAATGGTGAAATCCATTTGTTATTTCCCACCTCAGAAGCAAAAGTCCTATTAGCCTACCTAAAACCTGATTTATTTGTGAGAAATAAATGCCTTTTATTGTTTTCTACTCACCACAGCTCTGTTAAAAGAGATGCTGGCTGCCTCTGCTAAAACTGGTTTACTGCTCTTTGATAGAACCAGCTCTTAATGCTTTAAGCTGGAAAAAGATTAAGGAATTTAGGGTTTTTTTATTGTCACCACTGTTAGATTTGTATAAAATGGATGGGTTTGGAGCAATACTGAATCCCACCACGCTGCTGCACCTCCCAGCACGGAGGGCCATGGCTGTGACCTCTCCCTCCACCTGAATACAACTTTTCAGTCACTTTCGTACTGCCTGGGGCTTTGGGAGGAATTAGAGCTCAGCTCTAAGGGTTTGCCTGCTTGTGGAAGTCCCAGCAAATTAAACTGATCGAGTTTCTGCCATCAGCAAGTCCCCACACATCGCTGACCCTCGCGCCTGTCTGCGCTCACGGCTCGCCCGCAGCAAGCTGGGCAATTAGGCTCTGCTTGCCACAATAAAAAAGGGTTAATTTAAATCCCCACTCGCTGTAGGCTAGGGATTCTGTGTGTAGGATTGCTGTGGGTCAGCCAGCACTGGGGAGAAATCTGAGCTCTGCTGGTTGACCACAAGGTTGAGCCCTGAGTGAGACGGGGATGGGTGGTGAGGTGGTGTCTGAGCACTGACTCCTCCAGGACATCCATGCTCAGATACCTGCAGCACTGAGGTGGTGTCTGAGCACTGATTCCTCCAGGATATTCCATGCTCAGATACCTGCAGCACTGAGGTGGTGTCTGAGCACTGACTCCTCCAGGATACTCCTCCAGTTCCATCCAGACACCTGCAGCACTGAGAGCTTTCCCTGTCTCCTCTGTGCTCCATGAGGAGGAGAAATGGGGGATTGCAGTGAGACACAACTCTCACCTTAAAGGTGTTTTTAAAAAATGGAGGGGAAAGCACTTTGAGCTGTGCCCTCAAATGGTGTTTGCTAATTGTATTAATTGCTGGGTGGCTGGCTCAGATGGAGACCACTCCGTGCCCACTGGACAAATGGGTCTCACCTCCCGTTACAGCTTTACCAAATTATTTTGTGGCAGATGTTGAAGATTTTGTGCCAAGGAACCTCCATCTGCCTCTCAAAAGGTCTCAGGTCTCACAGAGATCCCATCTCAGACCTGCTGATATCTCAGAAACTATGGCCTAAATAGCCTAAATATGGAGCACCTTTCAAAGAAGGAGTTATGTGAGACATTCTGTTGCAGATTATTCAATTTGCTCAAAATTAGTTTGTATTTTGTGAGGAATAGGTGGGAATGTCCTTCCACTTGTGGTTGCTCTGCCATGGTGTCCCATGTAGGTAAATCATTAGTGACTTCTATACATTTTATAGGTGTTCACAATGACTCAGAGAACTGGAAATTCTCTGCAGGGTGCAATTCCTGCCCTTGTGTGAGCCAAAATCATAGAACTGGTCAAGTTCCAAGGTACTGAGTGCACAGGAGATGAATGAAGAGGCTTTGAGCTTAGAAATAATGACCCAAGCTTATTCACTCTTTCAAATCAGTATCTTTCAATAGCCTGTACAATGCTGCAAGTCTCCTTTCCTTAACATAGATAACTTCTTGAAAGTTTCCTTCCTTAATAGAGATAATCCTTTCCATAAACTCAGTTGCAGGGTTCTTGATTTCTTGTACAATCCTAAGAAGGGAAAAGGAATAAAAAACTTTAGCCCCGTGGAAATAGTGAATTTCCAAACAGAACATCAATAACCCTCCCTGAAAATTTGATACATTTGGCTAAATGTAGGTGATTAAAGTCATTTGAGATTTCCCTGGAGTCCGTGTGCAGCTTTCCCTCATGAGCTTCTCTTGTGTAACTCTCTCACAGAGGGTTTTTCACATGGAAATATTGAGCTGATTGAATTGATTCCTGACCTTCAGATCCAGATATTTTTATTTGGCTTTCTACACTGCCAGTGATCCCAGTCAGTGGAGATTTCAGTTTCCTGTGGCTGTGTATGCAGGAGTGTGCAGTGCCATCCAAAGGGAATCCATCTCCAGGGATCCACACAGGTTAGGGGGGCAGGCTGGAGCCAGGTGGGTGTTGGAAGCACCTCAAATACTCCATACACCTGTGCTCAAGCAGCTGAATTCCAGCCTGAGAATTCAACATGTGATAAACTGTGGGGGAAAAAAAAATATCCCGAGAATTTCAAGCAGGCGCGTACGATTCCTCCCGAAAGGCAGCTGTGGGGAGGTTTGCTTTGGAATGCCTGATCCTGACTAAAAGAGCTGTTGTGTAAAGTAAGGTCAGCTAATTCATGTGCAGCAGTGGAGATTTATCCTGGGAATAATGGGAATGATGGCTGAGAACTCTGCTGGCCTGGCCATGGAGCTCTTGACCATCACAGGGAGTTGTGGATCATGGAGAGGGGGGGATGAAGTACAGAATTGGGGAATTCTAGAGAGTTGAGGAGTTGGAATGGATCTGAAGGATTATCCTCCAGTCCCAGTTCCCCCCACTGTGGGCAGGGACACCTCCCACCAGGGCAGGTTGCTCAAGGCCTTTCCAACCCAGCCCTGAGAACTTCCAGGGCTGGGGCACCAACAGCTTCCTGGAACAATCTGAAAATGTAAAAGAAGGAATGACCAAGCTCCTGCATATTGGTTGAGCTAATTTGGATCAGGCTGAGCCAATGTTCAGGGAGGTGGAAGCTCACTTTGATGTGTGGAGATGAAGGAAGCCCACAGCTTCCAGAGTGTGGTAGCCTCCTGCCTGCCACTGACCCTAAATTGACTTTAAGTAGCTCTCACTTTCAAGAGTAATCGAGTGCTGCTGATTTAGATCTGGGTCTGATTATTGTTGGAGAAGAAAATTAAGATGTTTGCCTTACCTAGAAGGATAAGTCGTGGCGTTACACAGGATAATCTCCAATTTACTACCAGAAGCAGCTGCACCAAACACAGGCAGGCTATCAAAGCACTGAGCTTCCTCTGCTATAAAAAAAAAAATGCATCATCCTCAGGTGACTGATTCCAGCAGAGGAGCTGCAGCCTGACACGTTCACAGCCCTCAGCAGCACTGCAACAACCGTGCACGACCTCAGCTTAATCCAAAGTCAAGGGCAGAGGCAGAGATTTCAGCCTGGCTGCCTCGGAGGAGGCTCGGCACGCACGGACAGCAGCAGCAGCTCTGCTGGCAGGCAGCGACTTGTGGATTACTTGATCTCATTCACCATGTGCCAAAACCTCCCTTCTTGTCACCTTGGAGAGTAAACAGAGCGAGCAGAGCCCCGTGCTCCTCGCTGTTGGTGAGGAGCATTGCCAGGCCAACGTGCAAAACCACACACGGACCCACGGAGGGGACAGGCACCCCTCAGTCCCAAAGAGAAACGGGGGTGACACCAGCAGCAGAACCCACAGCAGGCACAGCCCCCAGCCTGGCATGGAGCTGCTGGGTGTCCAGTTTTGGGGGGGTCTTTGTTGGAGGGTACAGCTATGGGTAGTAGTAAAAATGCAATCCTTTATTGTGTGGCTCAGTGACCCTCAGGAAGGCAGGGTGGTCAGATTCTGAGCCAGTAAAGTCCCCATGTCCCAAGGAGAAGCAATTCCAGCAGCAGCCTGGTCTGTGTCCCATGAGGGTCTTCATCTGTAGCAGCTCCAGCAGCAGCAACAGCAGCATGGGTGTTTTTGTGAGCCCTTGTGTGTGTGTGTTCTCAAAGTGGCACATTTTATTCTAATTTTGGCCAGTCAGGCTTAAACACGAATTTCTTACAATAGTGCTGGACCTATCCTAAGCTTAAATCGAAGCTCAAATTTTCATGAATTCTTGCACAAATTCTATGAACACAGCTCTCTCTGTTCCATCTAGGAATTTTTCAGCAAGGCTACATTATTTTGTTACAACTAGAGTTTAAATAACTTTGCAAAAGGCAACGCCACTAAAATTCAAACTAGATCTTAGGTCCTTTCCTTATCAGCTAACTCAGTCTCTTACTCACTAAAGTCCTTAAAAAATCCTTATTTTAAAACTAAACCTGCATTTCTACCTCACATCTGTGTGGGTTTATGTATTTTAGTTTTTCCAAAGGTTCTGGTTCAGCCCTCCCATTTCTGGGCACTGCTGGGGCTGTGTGGATTTGGCCCAGTATGATTTTTCATATTCCAGCAGAAGGGCTGATACAGCTCTGGGGTGATCCAGGTTCCATCCCCTGCTGGTGCCAGGTAGGGGTTGACAAACTGGAGGGTTTGAGAGCCAGAGGGTTGGAAAGGCTGGTGCTGATGGGCAGAGATTGGCTCTGAGTGCTAACCTGGGCCAGAAAATGAGAGGATAATAGGGCTCAAACATTTGTCAGGTGTATGTGGTAGAGGAAAGCAAAGAGGGATCATTCCCCAGGGTAGCAGAAGGAGAAGGGGGACTTGGAGAAGGAAAGAAAGTGAGATACCAGTTAAATATCACAGAAAACAGCTTGCCTGGATGCTCTAGAGGGACAGCAGAGAGGAGTGATGTTAAAATGATGGAATTATCATAATTTGATTTGTTCAGCGTGATCCCAGGCAAGACCATGGGGCTGAGAGATGGAGGTTTCAGTTTTGTGGCTGGGTGGTACCAAATGGGTGATAATTTAGTGGAATTCAGTGAGGGTTTATCTTCAGTGAGGGTTTATCTTCAGCTGCTGAGACTCTCTGGAGGTGCCCTGACTTCAGTGAAGCTGTGCAGAATCCAGAGAAATGGGAGAGGCAACAGAAGGGTTGGGATTCAGGATATGACTGGATGGACACTCCAGGCATTTATCTGTGCCTCAGCCTCAGGACTTGGGCATCCACTTGTTTGGACACAAAATGGAGAAATTCCCAATTTGTGTCTTGGTGTGCCAGGGATGACAAGCTGTACATTTACAATTACAATTACATTTTCCCACTGACAACAATAATTTGCTGTGACCAGGTTTGAGTGGCTTCAAGTTCATCCTGAAATTCATCTCCTAACCTGATCAGTCACTGCATTCAGTGCCCACAGCACCCTCCCCTCTCAGCTGGAGAGGTGTGGGTTTGGTGGGTGCACTGGTTGGGTGGTCACCTCCAGAGGGTGGTGGTCAGTGGCTCAAGGTCCACGTGGACATCAGTGACCCTCAAGGGTCTGTGTTGTGTCCAGGGCTGTTTAATTCCTTTATCAGTGATGTGGGCAGTGAGATCAGGGGCAGATAACACCAGGCTGAGTGGTGCAGGTGGCACGAGGGAGGGAAAGGATGGCACCCACGGGGACCTGGACAAACTCCAGGGGCCAACAAGGCCAGGGAATGTTCCTAGACCTGGGCAAATCCCGAGATCAGTCCAGGCTGGGGATGGAGGGATGGAGAGCAGCCCTGGGGAGATGAATTTGGGGGTGTATGAGAGGCTGGACATTCCCTGACCCAGAAATCCAGGGCTGCATCCCCACAGGTGAGGGGGGTGATGCTTCCTCTCTGCTCTGCCCCCCTTGGAATGCTGCATCCTGGAACCCTCAGGATTCAGGAGGATCCACAGGAGCAGGGCCAGAGGAGACCACAGAATTCTGAGAGGGCTGGGATTGCTCAGCCTGGAGAGGAGAAGATCTAAGGAGACCTTGGAGGCCCTTCCAGTGCCTGGAGGGGTTTGCAGGAAAGATGGGGACAAACATTTTACCAGGAGCAGCTGAGACAGGACAAGGTTCAGTGTTTCTAAACTAAGACAGGATTGATTCAGATTCAATATAACGAATACATTTTTTAAAAATTCAGATTAGCTATAAGAACTACATTTTTTGAATCAGATTAGATATAAGGATTTTTTTTTATTCAGATTTGATATAAGGAATACATCTTTTGATTCAGATTAAATATAAGGAATACATTTTTTGATTCAGATTAAATATAAGGAATATTATTTTTTATTCAGATTAAATATAAGGAATACATTTTTTGAATCAGATTAGGTATAAGGAATATTTTTTTTAATTCAGATTAAATATAAGGAATACATTTTTTGAATCAGATGAGATATAAGGAATAAATTTTTTTTTGATTCAGATTAGATATAAGGAATACATTTTTTGATTCATCTTGGACATAAGGAATACTTTTTTTGATTCGCATTAAATATAAGGAATACATTTTTTTGGATTCAGATTTGATATAAGAAATACATTTTTTTGATTCAGATTAAATATAATGAATACTTTTTTTAAAATTCAAATTAGTTATAAGAACTACAATTTTGATTCAGATTAAATACAAGGAATACATTTTTTAATTCAGATTAGATATAAGGAATACATTTTTTGATTCAGATTAAATATGAGGAATACATTTTTTAATGTTGGAAGTGGCGAGGCGCTTGCACAGGTTGCCCAGAGATGGGGATAACCCATCCCTGGGAACATCCAAGGCTGCCCTGGGCTCTGAACAACCCCACAGGCCTGAAGATGTCCCTGGCATGGCAGGGGGGATGGACAGAGGGGCTTTGAAGGGCCCTTCCCACCCAGACAGTTCTGTGATTCCACAAATGGGAATTCTCTCATTTAAGTCGTCATAACTGAATTATGATTGAGCCTGGAAGAGCCTTTCCTTTCATCAGATCTAGCAGGGCTTGGGTGAACAGTCAGGCTACATTTAGATAATTTCATTTTAGGTGGTTTATGCTTGGTGAGATGGGTCCTACCCCAGCTGCAAATGAGTTTTTGAGAAGTTCCTGAGTGCCTGAGAACAGATAATTCTTTGTTAGAGCCCCCAAACTCAGGTCAAATGCTTTTTTTAGCTTTTCCTGAGTGGGGGTGAAGGGAAGAATCGATCTGGTGCCTCTCAGAGGAGCAGGACACAGACATTCCCCTGCTTTGGTCACACCCTCAGTGTGTGAGGTGGTCATTTCTCAACTCCCCATTATTAAAGGGTGTGAAAGGGCTGTGCCTACATCAGAGCTAAAAAGACTCTCAGGATCAGCATTGTTGAAGGGCTGTGCTACTTCTCTCTTTAGCACCCTGCTGATAAGCAACCAGCATGTTCCTTAATCAAAGGTTTGTGTTTAGGAGGAAGAAATGGTCAAAAATGCACATAAATGTAGCAAACAGTCAGGGTTTATTGAATGATCTTATAGGATACTGGTAGGAGAATGGGAAAACTGATTTTTGGGGTGTCCATGAGGTTGATGGAATCCCAGTGTGGGGTTACATCAGCTCCCTGTGTAAATGAGGCTGGGAGGAAGGATGAAGGAGGAAGGGTTCTGTCATCACAGCCAAGGTGGGGTTGGTATCTTTAGGGACAGACTGGCTGCTAAATGCTGTTAAAGACCTGAGTCCTTTTGGCTTTCTGAAAGTCCAGGGGTGCTGTTTGGCCCCACCTGAGGTCCTGCCATCCCAGGGATCTGGCAGGGATCCCTGGGCTCCAGCAGCCTGGCCTTGGTACCTTCTGTGCCTCCAAAATCCCTTGGGATTAGATTTGCACAGTGAGGACAGAGCTGGGGTGAATTACAGCTCCTTCCAAGCTGGGAGTGGGATCTCACCCTCCCCATCCTGCTGGAAGCCAAATCCACCCAGGGATCCTCCCCACTCCTTCTCCCAGCCCTGGCTGGGCTTGGTGGCTCATGGCACAGGGACCCTCGTGGTCCTGGGGCAGTAACTCCGTGGGGTGAGTCAAAAAAGAAGAGCTGAGCTGTGCTGAACTTGTCTCAGCTGGAAGGGACTGTTTGCATATTTTCCCATGGCTACTGGGAGCAGTTTGGTGCCAGGCTGAGGTGTGACACGCAGCTCCTGGATGTGAGCTCGCCTGCTGGGTTTGGATTGTCTCCCAGGTGCTGAATTATCCAAGAGAGAAGCACTTTTTTTTTTTCTTCACCCTCGTGGTGTGGCATCCCTTGCATGAGGAGTGTAAAGACCTCAGGCAAGCAGGGTTTGGGGCTGGAGCAATCCTTTTGTTGAGTATTGACCCAATTCCTCCTCTCACAGCCCGAGGTGGGAGCAGTGTGGGACACATGGCAGGAACTCTGCAGCATTCCCCGGATTCCTGGGTCATTAAACAGCTCTGAGAAGCTCCAAGGTTATTATCAATTATGCTGGTATCTAGATTAGTCCCTGCTCTGCCACCTTATCAGTAACACAGCCATAAAATTGGGGTTTTTATCTCCTCACTTGGATCAAATCCCCAATCTTGGTGGATCTCATCTTGTGCCGGGCATCCAAAAGCTTCCAGCAGCTCTGAACAGGGCTCAGGGTGTAAAAACATGACCAGAATCCTGATTTTCTTCATCCAAAGCCCTCTGAAGCACGCTCTTTCCAGGAAACACTGATTTCACTCAAAGCACTCTTCCCCCAATGAAGGGAACTTTGAAATGTTCCTTCATTTCCCCAGAAATGCCTTCTGATTTCCAATGCTCAGGAGCTGAGCTCCAGGTGGGGACAGCCTGTTCTCCCAAGGAGCAGCCTCACCACAATTCCTGATCTGTCTCTGTGAAAAAAGAGGAGAAATGGCAGAAAAAAACCAACCTGAATGATGACATTCTCAAAAATTAGAGGTTTGACTTGGCTGCCCCGGTGATTTCTTTCATCTATCCTAAAAAAAAAACACAAACAGAAACTCCCAAGTGGTTTTGAAGGGGAGCTGATAAAAGCAGACACTAAAAATGTACAAATCACACCAACAGTGGATGAATTTAATAGTTTAAAGTGAGAATGAGGCTCAGGGATTTAATCTGGGCAATGTTTGTGTGATTGAAGGCAAATCTGCTCAAGACTTCTGTGAGCACCAAATCTTAGGGAATTCTTGTCTGAGTCTCCCCTGGGTTCACCTGAGCTACCTGCCTGTGCTCTCTCCTGGATTTTTCCTGCTGGCCATCATTGAAGGGGATGCTGAAATAGAAAGGATAGGTGAAAATATGTGAAATACACATATTTTGTGCAAAGACACCGCTGTGTCACCTCCCTGCTGTCATTTCCCATCTCAGCATTTTGTTTTGCCCTGTTTGGGCTCCCCTTTGAGCAGCTCCACCCAGCTGGAGAGGCAGAGGCTTCCTGGAGGGCTTTTTGTTGGAAATCTCTTACTCTGGGTTAGATTTTGGATCAGGTTCTGGATCAAGCCTTCCTTCTGCATGCCAAATTTTGTCTACTACTGCTAAAGCATAGATCTTTGTCAATTTAGCAACTGATATGAATTAATAACACCCTCAGAAAACAAATTTTGAGTGAAATCTCACAGTGGATAATTATGGCTGGTAAAGCAGAGCTGAACTCTGATTTATTGGAAGTTTTACCTGGGAGGGGTTTTGCTGCTTTTCCTTCTGGTTTACTTATTTATTGACTAAAATTCTTGGAGATTTTAATGTTTTTAAATTATAGAAGTCTTAAAACACTCCTCTGAGTGGGGTCCAATGTGACAGCATCTAACACAGGGAAACCTGGGTCATGCGTGGGATTACTCATTTTCCTTGCATTAAATCTAATCCTTGTGAAAACTTTGCTTGAGCCAAACACTTAACCACAAGTTTAAGCACGTGGGACATCCTGTCCTTACATTCTTGCTTGTGTCTCATTGATCCATCTCCCAGCTGGGGCATCGGGGAAAGCAGGAACAAATGGAACTGACACAGGTGGGATAAAAGGAAATTTCCACCTGCCCTGTTTAGTAGAGTGAGTTGAAAGGTTTAAAACCTAAAAAACCCTCAGTGATCAGACAAGACTTGAGTGGAAATGCAGAAAACAACAGCGTTTGGTGTTGTTCCAAGGATTAAAAGGAGAAAATTTGTGGATGAAGTGGGGAGATTCCTAAATAGAAGTAGAAGTGAAGCCTCCCTCACCCAAAATTGTGTTTATAGGTGCCACAGTGGGTTGGAAGTGATTCCTAACTACTGACAAATATCTGGTTATGGGCAGAGACAGGATGTGCAGCTCCTGTAGAGAACATCCACCCAGTGATCCATCAGAGCTCACCACTGAAATACAGCTCATTCATTAATAATCCACCATCTCCTGTCAACAGCTTTGTCCTTAATTCCCTAATGGAGTGGCTGTTTCCATGGATGTTCATGGTGATGTTATCCCACTTCACAGGTAGGAAATTGAGGCAAACCAAAATTCCCCCAGTCCACAGCCCAATGCTCACACCTTAATAACTACATCAGCTGCTCTCCTAATTAAAGTAATTTACTGATAGAATTGATCCCTGTACATGCTGGTGTGATTATTATCTCAAATCCAGCATTGGGACAGTTTCATAACCCACCCAATCTCTCAGTGCTGAAGGTTCTCCATCCCCAAAAAGAGGGTTGAGGATTTTGTTACTTGGTGCTCACAAAGTTCCTGAGTGTGCTTAACCCAGAACTGAGNAAACAAAAACACAAACACCCACAAAAAAAAAAAAAAAAAAAAAAAAGAAAAAAAAAGAAAAAAGAAAAAAAATCTGGGGAAAATCTGCTGCAGTTCTGATTGGCAGTGTTTGATGATTAAAAACATGATTCATCCAAAAACAACCCACGCCTTTCAGTCTGTTCCCAGAGCTCTGGCGCCAACCAAATTCTGGGTACCCAAGAGACATTTCTGTCCTGTCACAGCAAGCAGCATGGGGATTGCAGCAAGGCAATCCCTCCCTGGGCTGGCACGGGTGCCTCTCACAGAGATGACCCCGAGTGAGTCCAGCCTCTCTCACAGGAAAGCCCTGGGTGCAAAAACCTTTGCAGGATGGAGCAGGATGCTGCTGGGCAGTGAATGAGAGGCTGAGGTGTTCCCAAAGGGCGTTTTTAGCTGCAGACCCTCTCTGATAAGTGATTAGATGCTCCCAACAAAAAGGTGGTGCTAAAAGGATCAAGGAGGAAAGCCTGGTGCTGAGTGGGAGCGATTTGCTGCTGAGAATCCACATCCTTATTCCTGTAAGGCTGGAGAAGCCCGGCGGTTCCAGGGCATAAATCCCTTTGAGGTTTGCCACATCCCGACTCCGGGATGGGCTCAGAGCAGGAGGGGCAGCATTGTAAAGCCGTGATCTTATCCCAGTCTCACTATTTATATGGTTGGAGATATATTGCATCCCATTGTCTGGGGCAGGACCTGGTGCTCAGCCCTCCGAGGGCTGGTGGGGAAGGCTCCTGTGATCAGGGAATTTTACAGCACTGGGTGATAGGGGACTTTGGAGCCCTGGAGCATCTCGGCCTGATCGTGTCAGATTCCTTCCCGAAAACAATGGGGAGCTTGAGTCACTGCTTGGGTGGGAAAGCTCCGAGGGAATCTCTGTCTCTTCAGGACCATTAGGACCGTGGGGGCTAAACCTGGTGGCTCCTTTGTCACCCCTGTTTGAGTTAGAGCATTGCAAAAGCTGTCCCGGGTGGCATTTCCTAGAATTCCTGTGGCTCACCTCAGAGGAATTTATTGGAGCCTACTGTAACATCAAAGATCAAGAAGGGGATGAATAATTCAGGTTAAAACTCCGGTTCTGAGCACCAGGGAGAAGTTGGGTGATGTTTAAAGTATCTCTCTGTGTGACTTGGTCAGTCCCATGTCCAATATCCTCCTCTGGGGAGGGAAGGATGGTGCAGCAGATGTGATGAATCCTTCATTCCTCTCAGATTTGGATGTCCTTCTGCTTTTCCACACCTTCTCCAGCCTTTCAGCACAGCTGGATGTGGATTTGGGGTCCTGTCCTCCCCAGTGCTGGGTGCTGGGTCATTCCCTCCTCCTCTGGGCTCACTCCCAGCCCTGCTGTGCTCAGCACTCACATCCTGGGGGTCAGTCCCAAAAATCCCCACATCCTCCTGGAGCCTTGGAGTGGCTCCTGTCACTGCCACAGGCCTGGCTTGGCACCTGGGGCATGGAGGTGGCTTTGGGTGGTGGCATCCTGACCCTTCTCCTTGTGCTGCTGCCCTTCTGTGTCCTTCACTCTTGCCCTTCCAATGTTTCCATATCCCTCAGGCTTTTTCAGTCAGGATGTGGTGGAGTTTTTGGGGCTGTTGGTGAGAAAGTTAAACAGCCCTGGGATGATCTCAGGGAGTTTCAATTAAAACCAGACTGGGGAGTTGTCAGCCCCTCGTGTGTTTCTTTTGTACTAAATATGATCACTGATCCTAAATATGACCACTTTGAATTCTTTATTCACTCTTTTTCTTTATATTCTGACTAAAAATGCTGTATCAACATCACTTTTATCACCTCTGTTTAACAATCTCGTTTAAAAAATTATATGAAATTAGTTTTCTACAGAACTGTGGTTCCTCTGACTAATTATATTACAACTTTTCCATCCTCTGTGGGTTCAGTCTTGTATCATCCATTTCCCTTTTGGGCCAGATAACAGATTTACAGTTATTCATTTGCTCTTTAACAACACAGTGGATTCCTAACCTATTTGGCATTCCCTTGTTTTTTCCATCATCACCTGGAGATTTATTACAAATGTTAACAGTAGTTATCCAGAAATATCCGAGATTCCCTTCCTTCTTTATCTCCTTGTTTATCTGCAGGAGGTTAATATATTATTAGGGACTACAAATGTGTGCATGAATATCTCTGTAAGTTGTCTAACAACACATTAAACAATTCTTTATTGGTCATCCTGATGTTTTTAGCACCACTAACCATGGATTATCCACCAAGGGCTTCCCTTATCACTTATCTGCCCTATTGTGTCCTAATTTATATTCACAATTTCCCACTCTTCTCACCTGGCCTTTGAGGGCAGATGGGAATGGGGTGGGTGAGATTTGTGAGCAGAGCTGGGAGCTGATGGATGATTTTTAAACCACCCCATGGGATTTCACCTACATTTATCTTCTTTCTTCTTCTTCTCTCTTCTTTTTTTTTTTTTTTTTTTTTTTTTGTGTGTGTGGGGGGTGGGGGT
>VXBR01009376.1:98679-113239 GCA_013400215.1 Cisticola juncidis | reverse complement strand
AAAAAAAAAAAAAAAGGGGGTGAAATTCCCAGTTCCTACTTTTAGCTTGGAAAATAAAGGTGTCCAGTTTATGCTCCTCATTTTTCCACAGCCAGAGCTGCCTCCTGGGCATCCCCAGTGATTCAACCCACCTATCTGAGGCATCTCTCCCAGGATGGGCTGAGCTGCCCTCTGGAGATGCTGATCTTGCTCCAAACCTCTAAATGGCCAAAGTGGGGTGAGGTGAGTCCCACACTCAGAGATCCCTGATGAAAGGTGCTGGAGAAACACAGCACTGCTGCCTCATCACCATCCCCACTGCTGTTCATGCAGGGCAAGGGTGAGGGAATTGTTGTGGGAGAAAAGTCACCTCCGTGCCCGTGTGCTTGCAGGGTTGGCCACAAAATTATGTGTGTATTCTCGGGGTGAGAGGAGAAAAAAGGATTTAAATATAGCCCTGGTGACTATTTAAATATAGTCCTGGTAGTGCCATATGGGAAAGGAGCATGAGAGCAGGTCAGGAAAAATGGATTTCCCTCCAGAAATACATTTTGGGTCTGTATTCCAGCTTTTAGAAAAGCATGGAAAGCAGCAGAAGGCAGAGAGCTCCTTATCCTCTCCTTGCCTCTCTTTGGGAAGAGCTGCAGCAAAAATGACCTGGAGATTCACTTGGAAATGAATGAAGAGGTGTCCAACAAAAACAGTTAACTCAGTAGGTTGCAGCATTTTTCTTTTCCAAGTTGGAAAATAAAATAATCTGGAAGAACAGACACCAGTACAGTGAATTTAGAGCTCTCTAACAGACTTAGATTTCTTTCTGTGAACATCTTTGAAATGTCTTGGTCTTGATAGTGAGATGCCCAGAGCCAAATGTTGAAGACCTCACTTAAATCAATGTTGCAAAGCCTCATAATTTCTGAATTAAAGTATGTCATTTTTGTAATTAGACTACTTAAACCTAAGCTTGATTATTACTGGTCCATGCAAAACAAAAAACATCCCCCAACCTGAAAAAAATATCTTTCATCAGAATCAGTTTCTTGATTCAAGTCTTCCAGAGCCAAACCTAGGGTTTTGCTGTTCTGTGTTAAGGTACTTTCCAAGTTTTCAACTAGAAAATCAATTAAAATTCTTGTTATTGCCCACATTTTGTAGTTGCTTGGGTTTGGGATAGTTTTAACATCATATAAGGAAACTCCTTTGATGTAGGAGGGACATCAGTGAGCAGAATGATTTTCTTTTCTATTTAAAATAATAGGGAGTGACAAATTCCCCTTCCTTTATTTTCATCCTAAACTTTGACAAGTTCCACTTCCTTTCTTTTCATCCTAAACTTTCTCTAGGTTTTGTTCTCATAGTAAAACAGAGAAAAAAATCGCAGCATATGCCGGAATATTGGTATTTTCTGGGGAAAAAAAAAGGGCATTCAGTGAATGTAGAATTAGAAGGTTTTCTGCCTGTAGACCCACCTGGCCTCTGGGCTGGTGGTTCAAAAATGGGATGATAAAACCATAGAATAGCCTGAGTTGGAGGGACCTTAAAGATCATCCAGTGCCACCTCTGCCATGGGCAGGGACATCTTCCACTGTCCCAGGGGTGTTCCAAGCCCTGTCCATCCTGGCCTTGGACATTTCCATGGATCCAGGGGCAGCCACAGCTGCTCTGGGCACCCTGTGCCAGGGCCTCAGCACCCTCACAGGGAAAAAATCCTCCCCAGTCTTTAATCCAGCCCTTCTCTCTTTCTGTTTGAGCCATTCCCCCTTGTCCTGTCACCTCAAGCTCTCGTAACCTGTCTCTCTCCATGCTGATTGTGGGTCCCTTCAGGTCCAAGTGAAGACACCCTGAAAGTTTTCTCTTTTCCAAGCTGAACAAGCACAGTTCTCTCAGCCATTCCTTACAGGAATGATGCTCCATCCCTCCAGTCACCTTCACAGCTCTCCTTTGGGCTGACTCCAGCAGCTCCATGTCCTTCCCGTGTGACAGTGGGTTCAACCCCATCTCCTGCTCCAGGTCTCTGCCTCTGGGATCTCCTTCCCAGCTTCCAGCTGTCCCAGTTAGAGGGACACCACCCTTCATCTGCCCTGTGTGCTGAGGGTTTGTGAGAATTGATCACGGCTTCCTTGCAGTGCCCACCCCAGGAGCCTCTGGTGACATTTGGTGCCATCAGCCATCCATGGCAGCCCCCATTTTTGGGGCTTCACAGCCTCCCAGCTGCTCATTTCTCAAAAAATAAAAGGGGTTTCAGGCAGCCTCAGATGCATGGATTCCATGCTGGTCAGCTTGAAGGATGGTGGTGGGAGATGAGAGTGGACAGAGGGTGTATTTAGGATTTTATGGGATGGAGTGGGGGCTGCCCACTCCTCACCTGCTTCCCTGCGAGCCCCTCGGGTCCAGGAGATGTCAGACAGCCCTTGAGGGGTTTCCTTACAGCTTTTTACAGCCTGTGGACATTTCTCCAGCCATCTTCTCAATTTCAGTGTTTTAGGATCATAATACCACAGATGTGTTGTGAAAATCCATCTTTTTAGACAAACCACTTCACACAATTCGTCCACTATTGACTGAGATTCTTCTAAGGGATGTGGCATCACAGAGAGGCAGCCAAAATTTGTGAGAGAGGAACAGGGTCTGAGCTGAACCTCTGGAAAGCTGGGTGGATTATAAGAAAGGATTTGGAGGAGCATCTTGTTGTTAGGGGGTTCCCTGCAACGGGAGAATCATTTAAGGCATCCCATTATGAGCAGATGGACATGCTTTGATTTAACTTCACTCTTCAGGGAAAAGGCACTCCTGGTGCTCAGTTCTCAATATTTGGGATTTAAGTGCACTCAGGGTCTCATCCTGGGTCATTTGGCCAGTTGCACCCTGGCTGCTTAGCAATAATAAATGAATTTATTTTCCATTTGGGGGATGCCGGAAGGACGTCCCTGGAGGAAGCTCTCAAAAGGCCTCTCCAAGATGAGTGGCAAAACCAAGCTCAGGAATGACAGAATTCAGGGAGAAGCAAGCAGGGGTAGGAGCCTCCACACGCTGCTCCTGACGTGTCAAGGACTCCTGAGGGGTGGAGAAGGTGGTGACCTTGAAAAGTCAGCAGAGTGGGGCTGTACAGGGAAGACATCCAGAGCTGGAACCTTCTCTTTCCCTGAAAAAAATCTCTGAGCAGGCATTTCCTGCATATTTCTCCCTCCTAACCTGGCTGGGGTGTCCATTCCAAGAGGGAGGGCACATGTAATTTATTAAGAAGGTGGCCAGGAACTTATTTACAATGGCTGTGCTGAAGGAGCAGATAGATTGAGATAAGGGAAGTGAAGAGCTCTCTAGTTGTGTTGGCAAAGAAAAATGCTCACTGGAGGTTGAATTAAACACTTCAGGGCATGCAGGGCTGAAAGATAAGTGAATAACTTTGGCTGTGGACATACAGAGTGGTGTTTTCAGGGCTCCTCCCGTGCTCATGGGAAGAAAAGCTTGGTTGGTTTGAAAGGAACAACTTTTTGACCCTTTCTCTTGGTTCAGACTTGAGCAGCGCCTGTTCTGGGCACGAGTGTGTTTGTAAAACTGAGAGCCTCAGGAATTCTCCAGTGGAAAAGGAGAGGTTTGGGGGTCAGTGCATCCAGGAAATGTTGGTGCTGAGGGAATTTGGAGGTGATGCCTGGTTTGACCACAGCAGATGACACTCGGGCCATTTCTCAGCACCACATTTCCAAAATTACCCACGTGAAGGAAATTGTTTGGGAGGAGCGCTCAGGAGAGTGGAAAAATGCAAATGCCAGGTTTGATCATTGGAAACAGTGAGGAAAAAAAATGAATGATGGGAGCCACGGGAGAGTTGAGCAACACTGAAATGAGATTCTGATCTTTATAGACTTTCCCAATCTTTTCTCAAAGTTTGGTTGTTGGGTTGTTGTTGGGTTTTTCTGGGTGGAGGAGAAGGTTGGAAGGTTCATGAGGTTCCCACCTGACGATCAATAATAATGACAGGGAGCTGAAAGAACTGGGTTCTCCTAAAGACAAATTGACTTGAGAGAGAGGGAGAAAGTGTTTACAGCTGGAAGCAAAGCAGAAACCAAAAGAGGGTGCTGGGGGAGATGTTATCACACTCCAGAGGCTGCCAGGGAGCCAGGAGGAGGAGGAGGAGGAGAAGGANCAATTACAGGTATTTATATATATATATTTATATATATTTTAATCTTAGATGATCTTCCCAGCAACGGAAATGAATAGTTGAGGGCACCAACCCATAAACTCCTCTTCCTATGACTGGTATTTTCATTCTGCCACTGTAGTAACCACCAAAAAAACCCCAACCCAGAGACAGGCTTGAGTTTGGCCGTTCATGTGATTAAAGTTTATGAGGTTGGAATCCTAAACTTCATCAGGGTCCTACTGAAATAACTCAAAAATTCCTTCTGGCTTCACAGTGTGGTGGATGTAGCCTGCAACAGGTTGATGGTAACTCAGTGGATGCTTTATCTTTGTTGGGAGCTGGGTAGGAGACTTTGGAGAGCTTTGGGAAGGATGTTGGTGACTGCAGATGACGTGGAAACAAACTCCACAGATGTTCCCAGAAAAGTTAACTTCAGAAAATATCCACATTTTGGACTTTCTGTAGTCAATGGCAGGGGGATGAGTAGGAACAACTAAACTAATGTTTTTTCCCTGGAGACTTCATTGAAGGCATCTCTCCAGAGGGTTTACAGAGATAGGATCCCCTACCTCCCAATCCTAAGGCTGTGAATTCCTCTTAAGTCCCAGTCCTGGGGGGGTTCAATGCATTAAAATTTGGGGGTGTGGCACCTTAAAACTCCATCCCCAAAAGGGTGACAGAGGCAACACACTCAGCAAGTCCTCTGAAGCCTAAAACAGTGTTTTAGAAAGTGTGTTTAGCCCAAAAAGTGGTGATCCAGCCTTTTTAATAATATTTAAGAATGAAACAAAAACCTACACTTGGCATGGGCTCTGTTTCTTTCTGCCAGCTGTGCACCCTGAATGAATCTAAAGCTCAAAAAAACCCCATATCTCTAGCACTGAGATAAGGAAAATGAGTTTAATGGGTGCTGTCCTCAGATTTCTCCTGTGGGTTACTGCAGGAATTCTTCTCCTTCCTCCAGTTGAGCTCTCTGCATGGCCTTCAATGCAGGGCTGGACTTCCATGGGTGGGACTGTTCCAAGGGACTGACCTACCCTCCTTTCTGGGGTTCGGGGCATGGTTCACCCCCAGATTCCCACGGTGCAGATGTGTCCCTGTCCCCAATTCAGGCACCCAGGGGCTGGGTGTGATTCACCCCAGCCCAAAGCAAACACCTCAGCTGGACAGGGGAATCATGGCCTGGACGTCTCTGCTCCTCTCCACTGGCTGATCCCAAAGCAGCCTGGGGTGAGCAGAGCAGCTGGAGACACCTCTGTCACAACCACTGGGGTGTGGGTGGCAGGGACACAGTTTGGGGTCAGGGTGAGCTGCCTGCCTCCCTTTTAGTGCAATGCGAAAAGAGGGGCATTTCTGGAGGGTGGTTCTTGTCATTTGTCTCAGCTTCCCTGCCCAGGTAGGATGAATTATCCCCTAATGCTGAGATCCATCATCTCCCAGAAGTTCAGCAGAGCTGGAAAGAGCGATCTAAATTTAGGAAATCAGCTGGAAATCCTTTGCTTTTCCCCACACCTTCTACCTTGTGCATCTAAAGCTCATTCACTGGAGGGCACCTTCCTGGCTGAGCTGATTATCCTGGCTCTAAACTCCTGCCTGGAGAAATTTGGGATCCAGAAATGGATGTCCTTGTTTGCCTGGAAAGGATGGATTTGTGAAGCTGAGTCTGCAGTGAGCAAAGCCCCTGAGATGTGGCTCCTGACCCTGTGAACCTCCACCTCCTTTTCACCTCTGTCCCTCTTGACCAGGACCCCTCCAGGAGAGGAGTTAATTGGCTGCAAGGACCCTTCTCTTCAAAACAAAGGAATTTTAAAATAATTTTTATCCTAACCTAGAGAACTGCTAAAGTCAAGCTAATTTTCTTCTGGACTTCAGCAATGATAGAATTCTTGTGTTATTTTTTAAGACAGAGCAAAAGAGAGTAAAGGCTTTATTCCCTGACAGCCCTGTTGATAATTCAAACACACCAGGCTGCTCCCAAATGAAAACCACACAGCAAAAAATGAATGTAAACAGAAATACACACTGCCCAGGCAGGTTCCTCTTTGTCATTAATTCCGGGCAGAAAAGACAATCAAGAGATTTAATTAGAAGAAAAGGAAATTATACTCTAAAACCCCCTTCAGTTCTAGTAATCAAGGTTATTATTAGAAGCACCAGTAGAAAACACTTTAAAAATCTATTTAATTAGCTGCATATCTGCTGATCTGCCTGCAGAGCTGACTTGTTTGTCTCCAAGGCTTCACCAACAAAAAGGTTCATGGACACTCCTTTCAAGACTTCCACTGGGCTGAGCACAGAGCTTGCACTGGAGTTAAATTGGGATTGGAATTTGGTTGCTGATTTGGTTTGACTTTAATTTGCTTTAACCAAAGCCCCACAGAATGATGCTGCTCCCCTTCCCAAATTCTTGGTGCTGCCTTTCCAAAGACTCAGAGCTTGATGGTTTCTGCTGCAGGAGTTATTCCTTTGGCTGGCTCTGAAAGTGCTTTTGACTGGGTTCCCTCAGCTGCCAAAATTTCCTATAAAACATCTTCTGGAGGTGTGCTTGTGTCTCAAAGAAAGAAAAACCTGTTTGATTGATTGCAAAGGAAATTATCTGTATGATGGAAGGAAGGGAGGGAGGGAGGGAGGGAGGAAGGAAGGAAGGAAGGAAGGAAGAAAGGATAAATGCATATTTCACAGCACAGTGATGGATTAAGACTTTGGGAGAATAAAGAAAGGGAAGGAAGATATCAAAAATAGAGTTTTTTGCTGGGCATGTAGAGAACTTCAGGAGATGTTATTTTGGGAAAAATTACAATGAAAATGGTGTTTTCTGATGAGGGAGATCAACCAAAGACATTGATTTTCTGTCCCCATTCTTCTGAACCAAGTCCAAAGGTGAATCCAGCCTGACAATGTCTCTTTTCCCCTGTTTTGTTGGTTTTTTGCCCAGGTCCCTGGCAATTGGCCACCAGTACTCTTCCCTGGGGACTCAGCCCATCCTCTGTGGGAGCATCCCGGGCCTGGTGCCCAAGCAGCTGCGCTTCTGCAGGAACTACGTGGAGATCATGCCCAGCGTGGCAGAAGGAGTCAAGATTGGGATCCAGGAATGCCAGCACCAGTTCCGAGGGAGGAGGTGGAACTGCACCACAGTCAATGACAGCTTAGCCATCTTTGGGCCCGTGCTGGATAAAGGTGAGTGGGAGCTGCAGGTCTGGGAAGGTGAATGTTCGAGGTGGAGAGGCAGCAGAGATCTTGAGAAACCTCCTGTGAGCTCCTTCCCTTCTGAAAAAATGTTCTGTAAAATGTCCTGCAAGATACAGGGCTTGAGCTGGATGAAGGAGTGGGGTTAGCTCAGTTCCAGCTTGGAGCAGGAGGTTGGACCAGAGACCTCCCAAATCCCTTTCAGCCTGAATTATCCCATGGGGAGGAACCCAGGGATCGTTGTGTTTGCAGTGGTCAGGCTGGACCTGGCTCCTTTTCAGCTCTCTGGAGGACAGCAGAGGGGAAATGTTGGGCTGCTGGGGAGGGTTCTAGGGACTGGACTCATCAGAGAACAAAAATTTTGATGCTATTGTGAAATACAGTGAGGATCAAAGGACTGGGGAAATCACCATCAATGAATGCTTCTGCTTTCCCTGGTTGTGAACACAGGAAATTAGGACAGGATGCAAATTCAGGCAACTGTTTCTGCACCCCTTGATAGAAGTGGGAACTCTTAGAAATGTTTTGCCTTAGGTTGTTGAATCTGTGAGATTTAAGCCCTAAGCTGAGCCTGAGTATCTGGTCTTTTCCCTTATGAGTTGGTTGGAGCCTGTGAGAACTCCTTTACCCTTCTTTGCCTTTGTTTGTGTGTCTTAAAATCCAGCCTGGTCCTGCTGGTCTTACAAAGTCTGGGATAAGTTTTGACTTTCCCTTTAGCACAATGGGGCCTTTCCTTCCTTCCTTCCTTCCTTCCTTCCTTCCTTCCTTCCTTCCTTCCTTCCTTCCTTCTTTCCTTCCTTCCTTCCTTCCTTCCTTCCCTCCTTCCCTGCTTCCCTCCTTCCTTCCCTCCTTCCCTCCTTCCTTCCTTCCTTCTTTCCTTCCTTCCTTCCTTCCTTCCTTCCTTCCCTCCTTCCCTCATTCCCTCTATGAAAGAGGAGGGAGCATCTGGAATATTTTCAGGGAATCTGGTGTATGTCACTGCCCTGTACCCACCTTGGATTGTGTTCTGCAGTGCTTCCCATCTACATTTTTCGTTTTTTTCTCCTTACTGCATTTCTCAGAACAGATTTGGACATTTTCTTCCACCAGGCCAGGCTGCTCCAAGCCTGGAGAACTTCCAGGGATGGGGACTCCATGACCCCTCTGGGCAATGTGCTCCTGGACAGTCTGGGATTACACACCCCCCACGTGCTGTAGCAATTATCCTGGTGGATAAACTGCCCCTCAGCTCCCTGCTGACCCTGGAAACCCCAACCCCACAATCTGCCAAATTCTCTCATCTCCCAGCCAGCACGAAGGGTCTGTCCCTGCTCCAGACTGGAGGGGTTTGGTAGCCGTGCTCAGGGAGGGAGAGGAGACTGGGACGATTTCATAACTGAAGAATGCTGTTCCTTGAGGGAGAATCAAACCACCCTTCAGTTTTGCTTCACCTACAGCAGGAGTGGGGGGAGAAAAAAAAACAGCTCAGTCGCATTCTTGTGCGGCAGATCCCCCAGGGTAGGAACATACTTGAGCTCCTACCCAGAAAGGGAGAAGGGGAAAAGGAGAGAGAGAAAGCAAGGAAGCAAAAAAATCTGTTTTGCAGCTTGGATTTTAAGTCACCTGGGATCTGAGTGCAGCTCTTGTGTGAGTTAGTGGGGACCCCAGCCTCCCTCAGCACAAACCAGAGCAGCTCCTGAAGCATCTCCCCCTTGCCCCAAGGACTATCTGCGCTCTTTTCACTGAAAAGGATTTTAATTCCTGCAGGAAGTCCTTGCCAGGCCCAAACCTCGCTGTCTGGGCTGCCCTGGCTGCTGTGGTGCCTCATTGCTCATTCAGGGCTAGGCTTGGGCTGTGATTCAGCAGTGCCAAACTGGCACCAGACTCTGGTCCTGTTCAGAGCCATTTTCTGATATCTCATCTAAAACCAGACTCTTTTTCCCCATCAGCCTTTAAATGGAAAAAGATCCCACATGTTTTACCTAAGACTATGTTTATGCTGTTTTTTTTTTTTTTTTTTTTAGCCAGGCCTCATCTCCAGAGGTCCCTTCCAACCTTAACAATTCTGGAATTTTGTAATGAATCACAAATTAAGCAGGAGGGCCATTGATGAGCTCTGCTAGCAGGGAATGGGGATGTCCAGGGGATCCTGACCTGCTGCTATTGAAGGCAGCACTTGACAGGCTTGACCCTAAATCCCTCTGGCTCTTTGTGTGTCACCCAGGGCAGAGGAAAAGCAGAATTCCCCCATCACACCTTATCTGGCTACTCTGGTTTGCAAGCCCTTGTCTGTGGAATAAACCTTCCCTATTCAATTATCCAGAGAGGTGTGGGCTTTTTATCCCTGGGAGTGTCCAAGGACAGGCTGGATGGGCTTGGAGCAACCTGGGGAAGTGGAAGGTGTCCCTGCCTCTGGAATGTGTCCCTGAGCTTTAGGGTCAGGGCTGTGGAACGGGGTTTTTCCCCTCCTCTCTGGTTTTGGGACTGCATGGGCAGATGTGCAGCTTCATGGAGGAACATTCAGACAGGTGCCACTGTCAGGTCTTCCTTGGAAATCTCCAGAAAATGGGAGTTTTGGTCAGTTTGGACAACTTGGAATGCAAAAAACCAGGATTCCTCCATGGGGAAAGAATTGAGTCTGATCTCTCTCTCTACCTAAACCTAATCTGCTTATCATTTCTAATATAAAGACATTACAACTCATTTCTAGTCTCCCAGAAGCTCAAATCTCAACTTCTGAACAGTAGAAAGAATATCTCTTGAATTTTTCCAACAGCAATAACTAGAGGAAAAATTTTGTTACTTTTTTCTCCACCTGTATTTTATAAAGTGGAGAAAAACATGGCAATGGCCACATGACCTGAAGTGACCACCTGAGCCACAGCTCATGCTCAGCTGCTTGCCTGAGAGGCCTGGCAGTTTTTAATGCATTTGTTGCATCTGTCAGTTTACCAAGGAGAAGGGAAGATTTTTGAGTTGCCTCTAAAAATACTCAGGATAAAGCTTTGGAGGGTGTAGGAGAAGGACTCCCCATCACAGACAGCAGAAAGTGAACAGTGTGACCTGGCAGGCATTTTCCATCTCCAGCTGGAGTGCCATGCATTGGGAATTGTGTCTTTTGCCTTTATTTTAGCTTTTGTGGACTGGAGAGGCTGTTCAGGCTAAAGTTGTGTGTTTAGAGTCTCTTGATGCCTCATGAGCTCTCCTTGAAACTCCTCTGGGCAGAAATATGAACCAATCTCAAGAGGAGGAATACAATAAAACTTATCATGGCCCTGTCTCTTTAAAGGACCTCAGCACATAATTAAGTAAAAAAAAAGTTTCCTCTCTCTCCTCCCCCCCCCAATTCAATAAAAGTAAATTACCTCCAACTATTTAAGCCCGCTGTTGGTTTAAATTTAAAAAGGGAGCCCTTGTCTATCTATTTCTTTCACTCACTCCCACCTCCTTCTGCTAAAGACTGGCCGGGGCTTTAAACCTGCCAGCTGGGCTGAGAAATGGTTAATAGTTATTGTGGAGGAGCAGCTTTTAATGAACTATTGAAGAATGATACATTGATGGAGTAATGGGAGTTTAAGTCTCTCTGTAATGAAACAGGTTCTCAGCGCCGACCCATTGTGGTGTAAATACGGCACGACTCTCCCACTGTTTGGTCAGGGCTAAATAGCAGGGGCCAGAGGGGGGTCTGCTTATGGGGTCTGGGCTTTAGTTAATCAATCTGATTGGATTAGGGTCACTGAGATCCCTAATAATGTCAAAGGTTACGCCAAACTGGATTAAATGCTTTGTTGGAGAGGGCTCGGGTCCTTTCAGCTCGGGCCGGCGGGGCTTGTTTATTAGGCTTTAACACTCGTGTGCAGCCTTGGGAAGCCACCCCGGCCCCTTCCTGGGGCTCCAGGCACGGGACAGGGTGGGAGTGAGCCAGGGAGGGGGCATCCCATGGCTCTGCACCCTTTGGATGTGCCCTGCCAGGACCTACAGGGAATTCCTCACCTGGAGAAACGAGAGCCCGAGGGGTGACCAAGGTCTGGGAGGTGTCAATTCACTCTGGAGATGATAACTGGGCACTGACCCTGCTGCAAGGCAAATGTTGGAGTGACCCACGGCTCGTGTCCCTTTGGGGTTAATCCTGTCTGTGTCCAGCACAGCCCTGCCCTGTCTGGTGCAGCTCCTGTTCAGGCAGCCAGCAGGCTGAGCATGGTTTGAAATACAGAGTATTTGAGAGCACAGGATTGCTTTGTCATTAACTGGGGACATGCCTTCCCTGCCAGAGCTTCATCTCAAATCAAGGTGGGATGGGATGGGATCTCCCCATCGTTTTACCCAGACTGACCACAAAGCCTAAAGGTTTCCTGTTGTCTTCTCTCACCACGTTCCTGCAAGTGACACTGTCCTGCAGACATGGCAGAGTGTCCTTCAGGAGGTGGCACCAAATAATCCCTTTGGAGGTGCCTTGGCAGGGGAGAGGGGCAGCACTAACATGGGCAGAGATCAGAAATCCCTGGATCTCCAGAGCCTCATTCCTTCCCCCAGCAGAGCACACAGGGCACAGCCTGACCTGACTGTCATTATCCAAGCAGGCTTCTTGCGTGATCCAGACTGGAGAATTTCCCCTCAAGACTTCTGGAATGAACCCAAAATCTGAATTTGACTGCAACATCTCTTCCCAAAGGACATTTTGCCTTGACATATCACCACAAGATAGGCAGCCTCCTCTTCACAAATCTCCGCTGCTCTGATGTTCACAACCAGCCCCTCTATTTTCTCCTCTAGCCCTGACCATTTTCTTTGCTACTTGGGCTCCCTAAAAAGCTAAAACTGGGGCCTGCAGAGTTGCAGTGGGTCAGCAAAACTTTGGGTCCTTCATGCCAGACAGCGAGACAGGTCGAGGTGGTTCCAGTTGTTGCTGGGGTCCTCCAGGGCATGATTCATCTGACGTGTTCCAGACAGTTTGGGTTGAATTATTCACACCCTGACGTTTCTCCATCTCCCCATCAATCACGGAGGGAATCCAGGGAGACCGGCTCTGGACGAGAAGGCTCCTGCTCCCAGGGACAGCATGAAGGGCAGAGCAGGAATCTGTCCAGCTCCCGAGAAATGTGGGATTCCAATCACATCCATTTTCTTGTGGAATGCTGGGCACTGTCACCTTTGCAGCCAGGCTGATTCTGGGCTCAGGTTATTTGTGAAGTTTGGTTCATTTTGGACTCTAGGCATTTTGGGGATGAGCTCCATGCATTCTTTCTCTCAAGACAGCCTAACCAAAGCTGTGTTCAAGACTTGACTTTTTACCATTGTGGATGAGAAATCTCATCTCGTGTCTGGTGAAAGCCACGTGATTTTTCCCCAGATTAGGCAAGAATGGAACCAGACTTCTGAATTCAGCTGTAATCCCTCGGAGACACGAGTCTCCTCCATGTATTTTTCTTGCTGTGTCAGAGCAGCATCTCTCCCAGGGCTCCCTGATAGGCCTGATCTCATCTGCCAGAGTTGGATGTCAAAGTCTGAGCGAGTCACCCCGGGCTCCCTTTGTAGTCAGTGGAGAGCAATCGGCATCTCCGGGGAGCAATTCATCTGACCTATCTCAGACACCTATCTCAGGATAACATGAATCACAGCAAGATGTTTATTTCTCCCCATTGACTATAGAGGGAGCCTAGGGCTACAGCCTCTGACTTCCATGGGTGCTTCTTAGAGGCCCATTTTGGGGGCAAACAGTTCCCACCCCACCACTCCTCCCAACATTTCTCCTGTTGGAAAGCAATCCTGACATCCAGCCCCAGTTTCAGAGAACATTTTAATAATGGAACCACAATGCACATGGAAAGGAGCTCCTGGACCGCTGAGTGCAGGCAGTGCTTTGCTATTCAAGGCATAATAACACCTCATAATGATTTAAAATTAATATGTTTAGCAGATCTCATCATATTTTCCTGATGGCGTTCTGGCATCTCGGTTGTCTCCGAGCCAAACGTTTTCCCCCCTCCTTTTCCCTGCTCTGGATCAGCCTTCTCCACTTCTGCAATAAAGTAAGGCATGAGCAGAAAGCCACAAGATACTGATCCATGCAGGTTTGTTACATGTAGGAGGTTCTCTGCTCTCTCTCATGAAACTCTTCCCAAGAGGATCTGATTTCCAGCCACACCCCGTCTACCTCCCCGCTAATGGCAATTTGGGCAGCTGCCCCGCTATCAGCAACGGAGATCTACAAACTCTGCCCTGTAACTATGGGGAAGGAAACTGGGAGGATCAGGATTGAAGATGGGACTGTGCAAGCTCCTCTCAGGAGGCACAAATCCTGCAGGCCAGAGGTTTGCCAGAGCTGCTGGGGGAAAGGTTGGCACGTCCTGGCTTCAGACAGGAGCACCCCTTGGAATTAGTGTCCCCAAAAATCAAGCGTTCCTGGTCTAGTGTCCCTGTAAATTGAGCTTGGAGTGGGGATTGCTGTGTGAGGTGAGGGGATGCTGCACTGCTGAGTCCATTCCAGCCCAGATTCCTGGCTGCAGCATTCCTGACCTGGGTTTTGGGCAGCTAACTCAGTACAGGCAGCGTGTTGGAGCTCCAGCATGTTGGGGAGGTCTGGATGAGCTATGGCTGCATCCCTGGTTTGCAGTCCATGAGTCCTGGGGTATTTGCAGATTCCCCTGAGCTTTGGCAAGAGCTGCAGGTTGCAAGGGCAGCAAAGAGAGATGCTGAGGAAAAGTGCCAAGGGGTCACCCCTCAGCTTTTGGAGTACAATGAGGTGGTGAGGAGCTCCTTCTCTTGCTGCTGAAGCCAGGTAGAGCCATCAAAGGAGTCACTTCATCCTCTTGTGGCTTCAGAGTGTCCAAGGACAAGCCCTGGGCAGGGGTGGCACACGGGAGGCTGTGGTTAGCATCACATCTGAGGGCATCTCCTCTCCATCCCAGTGCCCTCGGGCCCTCCAGCATTTTCAGGGTTTCTTGGGGGCTCTGACCTCATCACCTCCCCACCTTCACCCTGATCCCGGGATAAAGATCTGGCTCCCGTGCATGTGGAGAGGAGACAGCCCCTGTAAACAGCCCTGGGGAACTGTAAACAGCTGTAAACAGCTGTGAACAGCCGACACCCAGGGCAGGCTGCACACCCTGCGAGGAGAGAGGGGGCAAAGGAAATGGCAGCAATTCCAGGAGCCCATCCCGTTTGCTTTCTGTGCTCCCTCCCCCTCCCACTCATCTGTCAACCCTGAGATGCAGGGTTTGGCGGGGGGACTTTTTTCTCTTTTTTTTTTTTGTTGTGTTTTTTTTGGTTTTT
>VXBR01009376.1:73440-98016 GCA_013400215.1 Cisticola juncidis | reverse complement strand
AACCGGGGGAGGCCCTGGCAGCTCCTGCCCCTCACAACGCTCGGGGCTGGCAGCGAGCGGGCCGAGTTATGGATTTATTCCTTCCCCCTCTCCCCTCCTTCCCCTCTCCCCGCCGGTTCCATCGCATTCCCCAAACCGGGCTCAGGTTGGTCGCAACAAGGAGCTCCCTCTGCCGCATCCCGCGAGTGCCAAGTCCAAGCGTGGGAGCTGGCCCTAGACAAAAGGGAACAGCAGAGGGAGCTGAATTAGCATCCCTTTGTCCCGGGAGAATCCCGGCCCCGAGCGGGCCCTCGGCGCGCCACGGGAGGCACAAACACACACACACATCCCATGGACCGCGGCCAGGCTGGGAAGAGCCACAGCCGGGCCGTGGTCCCCTTGCTCCGGATGCTGGCGGGGAAGGGGGACGCGCTGGGGGCTGTTTTGGGATGGCTCCGTGCCCCGCGTGGGTTCTGCTGTGTCCCAAAGAGGGAAAAGGAGCGGAGCCTCCTGACAAAGCGGGATCCGAGGCCGGGAATGCGGTTTTTCTCCCCCGGGAGATGCGCTGGGAGCTGGCAGTGCTGAATAGAGGCGGGGATTGTAAGGCCAAAAGGGGCTGTAGGATGATCGGGGTGGATTCCTGTATAAGCAGCAGAGATCTGCCCCCTCTCCATCCTGGAGCAGGCAGGACAGGGCGGCCAAGGGAAAATCAGGGTGTTTAAAGATGTCTTTCGTGGCTTTTTCTGTGATTGGCTTGCATGGCAGAGGAATGAGAGAATCTCCAGCAGAGCACCAGGGCATTTCCCAGCAGGATCTGGCTTAACACATTCCCTGCTGGGCTCTGGTGCAGCAGGAATGCTGTGCCTGCATGGTTCAGCCTTTCTCATTCCTTGTTTCCTTGTCCTAATCTTTCTGGGAGCATCTCCTTCAGAGTGAGGACTTGCCCAGCCAAGAAGATCCACAGGGTTAAGAGAGCTCTTAAATACAGAGTTAAAGCAGCTCGTGTAGGGCAATTTAGGAGCTTTTATAGTAATAATTCCACCCTCTCACATGCTGCTACCCACCCTCTCCTTTGGCTGAGCAGATGGGTCGGATGGGCCCCACCAGTTCCACATCCAACTTATTAAAGTGGAGTTACCTGCAAGGGGTGAATTTGGCCTCATCTCTTCTCTTTCTATGAAAGAAATGGAAAGTTTAGGAGTTTGGTTTTGTTTTGTTTTGTTTTTCTTGGTTTGGTTTAGTTTTAGAAATTGGGGGCTTCTCTTTCTCAGAGAAAATGAAAATATGGGGAGGGAAGTGCATGACATTTTTGTTGTTGACCCTGGTGTATGTCTCCCAGCTGAGTGTCGTGCCCAGCATTTCCCCAAAGCATTTTGGAGTCTCCAGAATTGCTCCCAGTCCTTGTGGGAAGCTTCATGTGCAGAACTAAAGCAGTCTGGATTTATTTTTGGAGGGGATTGCTGAGACAACCACACCACCAAATGCAAGGGATCAGTCACCAGGAGAGGGAATGGCTCAGAAGGATTGGTGTGACTCTGGATTTCTGGTGGACACGTGAGTGATGAGCTCCTAGGAATGGTGAGGGCACAGCTGGCTCGAGGCTGAGCAGTGAAGATAAGCAGGAGTAGGAGGAAAACAGGTTTTGGGGGGCTCCAAAATCTCAGGGGATGCAAAGGGGTTGGAGAACTCCACCTGATGCAGGTGGGAAGTTTCTCTGTGCCAGGACAGGCAAAGGAGGTGGGCAGAAATGGCATTTTTTGGGAAACAGAACGAGCTGGGTGAGCTGAGGCACCTGAGGGCTGTGTGAGGTTGACCCCAGGACAGGGAGCACTGAGGTGTGTGGTGCTCTGTCTCCTGCCCACCTTCTTGGTGCTTCCAGGGGTCACAGAGAATCTTCTGGAAGGCAGAAAGAGGAGTGTGGATGTGTCACAGGCTGGATATGCTCCAGGGAAGGGCTGGAAGGAAACTCTTGTGGGGTGGTTTTGGTCTGGGCAGGCTTTTTAAGGAGGTGAAATGTGGCGTGGAGAGTCTCAGGGAAGCTCTGAAAGGTGACCCTAAAATCTGATGGCATAGCCACCTACAGAGTATGAATTCTATAGATTTTAGGAGGTTCAGAGTTTCAGAGGGTGGCACAGGGTGCCCAGAGAAGCTGTGGCTGCTCCTGGATCCCTGGCAGTGCCCAAGGCCAGGCTGGAGGGGGGTTGGAGCAGCCTGGGACAGTGGAAGGTGTCCCTGCCCGTGGCAGGGTGGCACTGGATGATCTTTCAGGTCCCTTCCAACCCAAATATTTGTATATTTCTGTGAAAACACAAAGAGAAAAGCAGAAAGCCACCAGATTCTGGGAAATGCAGAGCTGTCCTCAAGGAACAGAAAGGAAAAACAGAAAGTGCCTTTGACTTTTTATTTCATTTTGACTCATGTCACCCTTTCCAGAGAAGAAAAGCACTTTACAAAGCACTCATGGCCCAACCTGGGCCAGTGATGGGGGAGCAAGGAACGAAGGAAAAATTCTGGTTCTGGTTCTGGACAGAGGAGGGCAGATCCTCCTTCCTCTGCCTCTCCATTTCACACAGAGCCATGAGGATGTCCCCAAGTGGGTCACACGTGGGGCCCTGCAGCTCTTGGAAGGCAATTTAGGAACTTTTATTGGCCTCAACTGGAGATGTTTTGCAGGTTTCCCTTAATTTTCAGGGGGAAAAAACTCCCAACTTTGTTTTTTTCCTGAAGGTTTTATATTTTTTTTCACATTTCAGATAGTTTCATTTGAATGGTTGAAAATGAGGCATTTTATTTCTTTTTAATTTAAGTGTGATCTTATGCTAAAATAGAAAATCGTTAAACCATCACAGAAGCACACCTTTAGTATTTTATAGAATATAGAAGTATTTTGTATATTATTGAATCTGAATGATTTTAGCTTCTCAAATAAAAAAATCTGACATTAACAAGATGAAACACATAATCAGCCAAAAAATTCAGACTCTTACATGGTCCATCAGATTTTAAACTCTTAAAAATGAAGCAAAACAGAATTTCTTAGATTATGTTAAGGGGTTTTTTTGGCCCTTACTAACTTTAGCCATGGTATGAACTCCAAACTCATTAATTCTGTGTAAATCCAGAATTGAAATTCAGCAGTGGTCACCTAAACACCCCTGTGAATTCATAAAGCAGCCTCACAACTCCATAAAATTATAACTGTAAGAGATAAGACCCAAATCTGTGGTTTGTCCTCAAGTTACAACTGCTGAGTCCTGACATGAAGATGATCCCCTAGGAAACTGCACAGATTTTCCTTAGAGAAAAATAAAAGGTGAAAATTCATTTCAGAGCAGTTGGGTTTGGTGGAGAAATTTGTTTCTCTTCATACAACATTTCCAGTCTGATGGGATTTCAGATACAGATTCCCTGAGAGGTGATTTTGAAGATGTAAATGAACCCTGAGAGGGGCAGATGGGAGCTCTGTGGAGCCAAATTTTTATGGGAAATGTTCTGTGAGATTTATATTTGATTTATAATCCTTGCCCAGTGCCTAAAATTAAGAATATTCTCTGAATTTTGCTCCCCTTAGCAAGGGGTCTTCTCATTCAAGATCCACCTGAATGCTTCAGACATAATTTAGTGACTCTGAAGGCAAATATTAAGTTCTGTAAAGTTTTGTTCATGGATTTATTAATTATAACTCTGTCCCAAATCCACCCTGATATTATCCATCTCTATGGATCAGGAAAGATTGAAGAGGATAAATATGTTTTATCATCAAATTCTCTATCTCACTGTTTTTCCATTCAGAAAGACAGTGGATTTTATCTGCTGGTGTTGGTTCTCAGGAGGTCAGAACTTGTGAACTTCCCAGACAGCAGAAAATCACCCCCTCAGCTCTCAGCTCTGTGTTTTCCCAAAGGTTCAGTAACTAAATCAAAAAAATCAATGACCAATATGTGAGAAGAATCAAGTCATAGATAGAGTTGTTTGAGTTGGAAGGGGCCTTAAAGATCATTTATTTCAAGCTACAATACAACAAGTTTAAAGTTAAAAACTCTGCCTGAAGTCTCCTCACTTCAAGCAGTGTCAACCACTAGCCTTCAGAACATTCCTGCTCCATCAGTCATTAGCACTTTTGTTCATTTTTAGGATGGTTTGGGTTGGAAGGGACCTCTCAAGGTCATCCAGTCCAAGCCCTGCCACGAGCAGGGACATCTTGAACTGGGTCAGGTTGCTCAGATCCCCATCCAGCCTTGGATGTTTCCAGGACGTGTTAAAGCTACTGTGACACCCCTGAAATCCTCACACCAACCTGACATAAAGCCAGTGACTTTTAAAAAAGAAACAGTGAAGTGCAAAAGGTGTTTGTTTTGTGAATTGATTTTTTTAAGGCTTCCAAACATATTTCCATATTTAATCTGATTTTTCACATACACACTTTAGGAGCAGATCATACTTTGCTCTAATAGCCACCAGCACAGCACAAGCCTCTTGCACTGGTGCTGGCTACAAAATATTAATTATTCCAAGCCTGGAGAGTGGTGTAGATGCAATTTAAAATCATTTGGATCAACATTCCAGTTGGAAAAGAGCAATCAGTGGTGTTGCAACTCAGTGAGGTCACTGCGTCAAGCACCCCGGACAATTCCCCGTGTGTATTTGTGCATTTTATGGGTTTGACCACTAATGTGGCTGGCTAAAAGCTGGAAATATATTGGGCTTTCCTTGGTTGGGATGGATCTTCTGGAATTTAAGAGGCTTGGAGCTCACTGTGGGTTTATAAATGCAGGGCTGCACCTCCTTTTGTGAGGTTTGTGACTCGCGGTGCTTCAGGTTTTATTTGGGTTCCATCAATGCTGCCAGAATTAGGAATGGTTCTTAGCTTAGACTGGGCAAGAGGGGAAGTAAGCCTGGCTTAAAATGAGAGAGGAGCTAAACTTGGTCCTGATTGGGATCACAGCTTGATCAGATCCCTGATTGGGATCAGAGAGGGATCAGAGAACCTTGGTGTGGGATGGATCCTCCTCCTGCCATCACCACCTCAGCAAGTCTGGGGTGGAGGTGTCCCAGGACTCCCTCAGAGGGTGGTGGTGACCTGGACTCCCTCAAAGGGTGGTGCTGGCTCCTCTGGAGCTGATCTGAGCAGGAAAACCCCATCCCAGAGTGGCACAGCCTGCTGGTGCTGGGCTTCAGTGTCTGCTGGGCACAGCCCTGCTGCCCATGGGCCACAGCCAGACCAGAAACCAAAAACAAAATATTGGAAAGCCACAAGTGATCCAGGGGCTGCTGGGGAGCCATTCCAGCCCTCACAGCTTGAATTTCAGCTCCTCAGCCAAGAAAATACCCAAACCTGCCTTGAACTTCTGCTGAGCAAGTGCTCAAACTGCCCTGCCATAAAAACTGATTTAACCCACTGAGGTTAACCAGCTTGGGTGGAAGATTTGTGTTCTTGTGTAAGATTCACCATCTGGGAGCTCTTCATCTCTGTGCTTGACCTCTGAGCAGCTCTGTGGGACTGTGGGGATCTGCAGATAGAGGGAATTTTATTTCTTGGGTTAAAAAATGTATTTATTCAAGAGGACTCAGCCTCGCAGGCTGCGTGTTGCTCTCAGCATTAAAATAAGAGCAAACACAGGCCCTGAAATTCAAGGAATCCCTGCAGTTCCTCACCAAAACCTGTCTCTGCTTTGCTCAGCTGAGCTCTCAGCTCCTGAGCTCTCTGTAGGCTTCCCCCAATCCCCAAAATCTGCACCAAGGTTGGTGCTGATGCCCAAAGCTCCGGTGCTTACCCACAACAGAGCAGATAGGGAGATTGAAAGGAAAACATCCCAAAATTCCCACTGTAGCCAAGAAACAGCACAAAACCCCTGTGCATCTTCAAGTCAAGAGGATGGTGGGACCTAGGAGTGATTTATGGGCAGGATATAACATTTGTGATCAGCACTGGCATTGTTCTACTGCAGGACAGGGCTGGGCAGTGTGTGGGTGACCCAGCTTCTGCCTCCTCCACACCAGGAGGTCCAGCAGAGCCGTGGGTGAACTTTTTAGGAGAAATTCTCCTGAGGAGAAATTCTCAGCTCCAGAGCAGCAGTGTGGCCCTCCAGGAACCAGTCCTGATTTCCTCCACCCACTGACAGCTTTCCCCCAGCTCAGATGCATTGTCAGCACAGCCAAAGGCCCCACATCCCACTGCCAGCTGCTTAATCCATTCCTTCCCGCCCCACTGCCAGCACAATAAAACCCCACTGAGGGCATCCACCTCCCAGGAAATCCTCCTTTAACACCCTCCAAAGGAGCAGCCAGATTTATCTCTGCTGTTGTCCTGGAAAGCTAAATGAGGACTCATCTCCTCTAATCCCCTCTTAAGATTTCCAGTGAGGCTTGTGCTCCCATATTAGCATTTCTGACAGCTCCTACGTGTGCCCTGCAAGGCTCCATGGAGGGAAATCAGCCACTGCTCCAGGTACCCACTATCTCTGAAGGCACAAATGGAGGAGCCTTTGCAATGATCCCATAAAAATTCCTGAAATGAAGACTTGGGTTAAATGGGCCTGGAGGTTCAGAATGGATCTGGTGACTCAGTCTTTGCTGGAGAGTTTGGGGATTTATCCTTCCACGTGGCACAAGGCGTTTTCAAAATTTTGAGAATTCCCAGAATCAGAATCCTGGAATGGTTTGGATTGGAAGGGCCCTTAAAGATCATCCACAATTCCAATTCCCTGCCATGGACAGGGACACATTCCAGTATCCCAGGTTGCTCCAAGCCCTGTCCAACCTGGCTTTGGACCCTTCCAGGGATGGGACCTCCCCAAATTCTCCTGGGCAACTTGTGGCAGTGCCTTACCATGCTCTGAGTAAAGAACCTCCTGACATCAGTAGAATTCATATTCTGTGGGTGGCTTTGCCACCTGGTTTTAGGAGATGGGACATTCACATGGAAAATGGCTTTAAGCTAAAAGGGAAGAGGGTTAGAAGGGATTTTAGGGAAAAATTCTTCCCTGAGAGGGTGGGTAGACCCTAGCACGGGGTGCCCAGAGAAGCTGTGGCTGCCCCTGGATCCCTGGCAGTGTCCAAGGCCAGGCTGGACAGGGCTTGGATCATCCTGGGATGGTGGAAGCTGTCCCTGCCCATGGCAGAGGATTGGAACTGGATGATCTTCCAGTTCCTCTCCAGCTCAAACCATTCCATCATTCTGGGACTCCACAAAATACCAACATATCCACCGAGCTCCTGAATTATCCAGTCCACTAACCAGACTGTTGGAATTGGTGATTTACAAGCTCCAGAACTTTCACTCCTCCCAGCTGACCGGGGAGAAGCACCCACTCGTTGGGATGCATTTTCCAGCCTGGAACCATCAGCAGCTTTGTTGTGCCAGGACAAATCCCAGTTTCAGTCCTGCAAGCCTTTTGCTGGCAAGTCTGGAGCTGCACAGAAGACATGAACTATCTGAATGATTAAAGACTGCTGGACCAAACTGATTAGAAAGGTCCAGAATATTCTCCAACCCCAGCACGAGCACAGATCCACTCGGGAATGAGCTCAGGGTGCAGAACTGGCTTCTCCCCAAAGTGACTTTTACAGGTTTCCACTGAGAGCAGGAAGTTCTCAGCCTCTCTCAGGATTGATCTCTGCACCTGCAGAGCGAATTCCTCTAAATGCTGTTGTGGTTTTAGTGGCTTTTCCTTTATAATATCAAAACCTGATGCTTTGATTAGAGCTGGGGAGGTGGCGGGGGAGGGGGTGAATCTGACAGCGTTTGCTGGCATTTAGCCCCTAATTGAAACATCACCTTGAGGTGTTTATAAAAAAAATATTAAATTGGCCCAGATATTTTTTTTTAATGAATAAGGCTTTAATTAACTTTTTACATATGAAATGTACATCGGTGGAAATAGTTAGACAAATAGCAGGGGTGTGAGTCACGCAGAAGCAAAGGGATGATTCAGTCAGGGACTGCGTGTGTTACAGCAGCCTCTCCCTCCCGGGGCACATGTGAGAGATGCCGAGAGGGGAGGGAAATTAGCATGAGAGATGGAAGCGGGAACACATTAAAAAAAAGGCCAGGAGAAAGGCGAGGTTCCCAGAGGAATGAGAAAATTAAGGGCTCCCTTGCTTACGCAGGAATAACTCACAGAGTCCGGGGCCCTGAGCTCTGTTCCCAGCTCTGTTACACAACTCCAGAGCTCCCTGCTCCCCTCGCCCTCACTCCCACCCCTCCCTGGGATTAATTTGACAAATTCTCCTCCAGGTCCATCCTGGGCAGAGTTTGGGAAGGGCAGAGGAACGGGGAGGGCAGCGAGGTGAGCAGAGATGGCCCTGGGATGGGGTGGGAGCTCCAGCCTGGGAGATTTTGGAGAGCAGGTTGGACAAACATCTGTGAGGGACAGCTCAGAGGGGATCCTGCCTCTGGGCAGGAGGCTGAAGGTCCAAGGCTGATACCTGGGATTTGAGGTGCTTCTGGACCACAGGCCAAGTCTGCCAGTCTGTCCAGACATTAGTGCAAAACCAAAAGTGTATCATAAAAAAAAGAAGTTTTTTGGAGGAAAAAAGAGTGTTTTAACACCAAGAAGCACCCCTAATTACACCGGCTTAACTTTTCTGCCACTTCCACTGAACTAGATACAAACTGCTCTGATTTACACCAGGCCAAGAGGAGAATCAGGCCACGTGTTTTTCTGCTGATGGCCAAAATATATATTTTCACTTGACTCGATTTATTCAGTAACTGATTTGCATAGACATTTCCGAAGGCTGCTCAGTTGCTCTTTCTTTTTTTTTCCCCCATTTTTTTTCGCTCTTCACATGTCATCTATCCCCCACTCATTCCACGGGGCAGCAGCAGCATTGCCACCAAGGGAGCTCACATTTAACAGCAAGAGAGGAATCTTCAGCAATTCCCATCCCAGGGGAGCGCAGCATGCGGAGCTTTGATTTTGTTGCCCTAAGATAGGCAGGGATGAAAGCGATGTGCAGTAAATCCTTGAGGTGCTGGGCTCCTCCAGCAGCTTGAAAAGTGCCTTTCCCTCCCACAAAAGTCACCAAAATCAGTGGAAGCAGAACAGGTCATCACCTCTGCTCCCCTCCAAGGGAATATTCTGGATATGGAGACATGAGCTGTTCCCAGAGACCACACACCCAGAGCTGGGGGTGTGGGTGTTCTTCAAGAACCTGTAACAGGACATCAGATGCCAAATCAGGAATAAAACCATGCCCAGTCCTCAAATAGAAAGTGGATATAAGAGCAAGCAGGTATTTGGTGAATTGACAGCAGCAAAAACGAGAAGTCAAAGCTGGAATTGTGGATTTCCTCTCAGTCAGGTTGGCAAAGCTCTGGAAAACCCTCACAGTGTGAAAGAAAAAAGGAAAATATACTGTAATGACACATGGCCTGAGCAAGGGAAGGGCTCACCAAAGGATCTGTTATCATTTGGCTTAAAATGGGTGAACCCAGAGATGGGGATTGGAGCTGAATCAACACCCAGAGCACCTCCCTGCTCTTCCCATTCTCTCCCAGCCCTGGGCCCCTCAGAGAGACCCCAAAGGAATTCCCATCCTGGGTCCCCATGGCTTTCCTTGCCTTTCCATGTGCAGTTCAGGCTGGAAGAGATCATCTCCAGAGCAGAGAGGGTTTCTGGACAGGAGGGGCTCATTTTTTGAGCTTCAGAAACCTGGGTAGAAAAAGGGGAAAAGGGAAGCATCAGATGAATTAAATTGGTTTGTCTTGATGGCTGATGGCTGATTAAGAAAATGATCTGGAGGTGTCTGGTATCCTGAGCTTCTACAGCAGGTTATTTGAAATTTTGGGGGTTTTTGTGATCGAGTAGCCCACTCACGTTGGTGAGGGCAAGGTGAGAGCTTCACTGTTTTAAACCACAAGCAGATACAAGTTCTGGCTATTTTAGTGCTGTTATTAGTATTATTTAATCTTTGTCTGTGATTTGACAGTGAAGCCACTGGAGAACTTCCACAAATCACATTTTTGTGGTCATTTATTCACCAAGAACACAAGGCCCTTGCATTATTCAGATCCCCACGAGGTCCCCACGCCATGTATTCACTTTCTGTGTTCTTCTCAGCTTCCCAAACCCAACCAGTGACATTTCCAGCCCAACACAATGGCAGGCTGTCTCCTCATGGTGGCTGAAAATAAATATTATTAGGACATGATGCAGTAGAGGGTGAGGTCTGCTTTGAAACCGTGGTCAGGATAATTTCCTCCAGTTTTTAAGCACTGGGACTCATTTCTCCATATCTGGGACGAGCACCAAACTGATCACCAGTTCATAAGCTTTTCTCAGCCATGCTGGCAATGCACAACAATATAGGGAGGAAATTTATTTTTTCCACTTTTTCTGTGTTGATTATTTTGATTGTGTCTTCTCGGGATTGAAAGATATAAGAGGATGTCTCAGAACACTGCTGGGCTGTTACTCAGGGTGAAAGAACAAATTGAGATAGGACAAGGGGGATGGTTTTAAGGTGAAGAGGGAAGGGTTAAATGGGATTTTGGGAAGGAATCCTTGGCTGGGAGGGTGGGGAGGCCCTGGCACAGGGTGCCCTGAGCAGCTGTGGCTGTCCCCGGATCCCTGGAAGTGCCCAAAGCCAGGCTGGACAGGGCTTGGAGCACCCTGGGACAGTGGGAGGTGTCCCTGCCATGGCAGAGGGGTTGAAAGAGATCTTTGAGGTCCCTTCCAGCCCAAACCACTCAGTGACTCCATGGTTCTGTGATAACTATTCCTGCCAAGGGCCATAAAAATCAAAGTTCTGAGTCTTTACCCACTTGGGCAGCAAATGTCTTCATGGAAAGTGGAGCTATTTCCTTCTGGGAAGGGAGCAGCAGCTCTGTTTTTGAGGTTCCTCTTTTGGCTGGGCGATGTGTTGGTGTTCCCATCTTTAGGAGCTGAGCTCCTTCAGCAGTCTCCTCACATGAACTCCCCCAGTGATGGACATGTTCACAACTGGAGAAATTTCAGACAAGTGGTGGATATATTTAGCTCTCTTTTCTGCTTGAAATTTATACAAGAGCTCCAACTATAATCAGAATATCTCTCATCCACAGCTTATCTGCTGACTTAAAATCACTTGTAAATCATCCAGCCTGCATCTGGGGCTTTGCAATTTCCTTATTCCTCAGTGTCCAAATAGATCTGAAATTCCCCAGCATTGTCCTCAAGTGTTTGGGATTAGAAAATGGGAAGATAATGATGGCTCTCCATCTCACAGGTGGGGCAGAGGAGCTGTTTGAAAGTCACATTTTGTAGGACTGAACCCCTTCTCCCTTAGGAACCACAGATCCAGCCTCCAAACCATGCTTCCTCTCATGAGCTATTTATAAAAAGTGGCTTTTATGCTGCAAATTTTTCTGCTTCCCCAACTGGGTGAAACTGAAACCCACAGAAAAAAAAAATCCCAAAAAACAACAGATTGCCCAAGCCTGCTGCAGGGAGCTGAGCAGCTCCCCCAGCACCCAGACCCCCTCCCTTCTCCAAATGGAGCCTGTAAAGCAAAAACTTCTGCAAGCCGAAAAATTGCTTAATTGCCTCAAATTGATTCCATGGTTTTATTAAGATATTTTCCCAGCTCTATTATGGTTAATTATTTGTATTACAGTAGACTCTGAGGCCCCGAGCAGAGATCAGGGCCCCATTGTGTTAAATAGTGTACAAGCACTTAATAACAGAATCATTCCTTGCCCTGGATAGCTTGCAATTATGTGGGGAGCTGCACCACAGCTCATGTGAACACCTTTTAGGAGAGGTTAACGTGGATTTTGAGAGCAAAGAGGGTCCCTCATGAGAGCCTGTGCAGCCCCACTTCTCCTTCTGGGAACCTGGAGGGAGAATCTTGATGTTCAACCAGATGAATGCCCCACCTGGCCTAAAGTTTTGTGAGGGGAAGAAAAAGGAGGAAGAATATTGATGTTCAAACAGATGAATGCCTCACCTGGCTTAAAGTTTAGAGAGGGGAAGAAAGAGGAAGGAAAAGTGAGGAAAATGGACAGGTTGCTGTGCTGCTGTCCCCTTCACCTTTGGTTTGGGCTGTGGGGGGTTTGTGAGGGAGTTTGTTACCCTGGGGATTCCCTGGAAAGGCAAAGCTTTCCTCTGCTGAGGTGAATGCTAAGATGAGCACCAGCCTTGCAGGGACCCTGCTTCCTCCCAGCCCGAGTGAGGAAGTGGAGCAAAAATGCAGAAGGGGAGCCCTTTGTGTCTCCTTTTCCCTCCTCCCTCCCTATTGCACCACCGAAGCTCTGTGCATCTCACCCTTGTGTGGGAGATCTCATCTCTTGAGGGGTCAGCACAGCTTTTCCACACCTTCAAGAGTGTGGGGAGAGTTTTGAGACCTCAAAGCCTTGCTGGAGGTGGTTTGGGGCTGGGATTGTGACAGTTTTGGGCAGCTGGTGATTCAAGCAAGGGCATTGTTGTACCCTGAGTGCTGCTGAGCTCTGGGTGACCCTCAGGGACTTCACATCTCCGCATTGCCCACCTCTCCCCAGGGCTGAGAGGATGTGAAAAGCAGCAAACTGTAGCCCCAAACCGGGGGAAAATCCGATTGTTTCCAAGCACTAAGCTGAGGACTCAAGCAGAGCAGGAACCTCTGGCGATAACGCCGTGTCTGTGTGTGTGTGTGTAAAACGGCCTCGCCGAATCCCCCGGCTTTAGCAGGGCTTTGAAAAAGATCTGGGTGGTGATTCAAAATCCAGGTTACGACCTGTGACCTTTGGATGAGAAATTGTTGCCATTTAGGATGTGTTAGGAGGTCCATCCTTTTCATCAAATGCGTGTTTCTTCTTGCTGCGGGAGGCAATCACACCGGTATATCATTAACTCGCAGAAAAGGAGGCTGTAAAAGAAGTTGATGGGGGACCTTAGCCCACACCCTGCTGGGGTCTGCTCGGAGCACAATATCCCAGCGACCATGAGATTAAGCTAAAGAGAAAAGTGAAAATGCTTTTCACGATTCACACGCCCTTTAGATTGTTTTATTAAACCATTTGAATAGGGATTTCCCTTTCGGCCGACAACGGGGCCCGGCCAATGCATAGTTCTAGGTTGCTATGACTTAGTTGGTGCTGGCTAATCACAAGTGAGGGCAAATTTCATATAAAATATCTCGGGCCATTGTCAACCTAATGCGGCGTGACAGTGCCAGCACAAAGGGGGATTCATTCACCCCAGCAGGTAATAAGGACGATTTGCCATACCAACCAGGCAGTCTCGAGGGGGGCTGTCAAATACGATCAGAGCAGCGAAATGGAGCCTCACATTCCATTCTCAGGTGGGCGAGGGCGATCCTTTTGTTCAGCCGTGTTGCCTCTGATAACAGAATACAATNGAGAATTTTCACCCCCGTCCTTCCCCGCTCCTTTTCTTCCTTCCCCGCTCCTTCTCCTCCTTCCCCTTTCATTAAGGGCTCTGTCCTGCCACAATGAGCGCCCTGTATCTCCGCTAATCACCCCCGGCTGGCACACACAGCTTCCTTTTGTCCCAGGGATGTTGGGGAGATGAGGGCTCGGGGTAAATCGGGGAGGATGGAGAGGACAGTGCGCTGCTCCAGGACCGTGGAATTTCAGGGAAAGGCATTTACGGGATGGCGGGAGGGGGGATCAGACGCCGCCCGAGTGTTTCACACATGACCAAGCCAACAGGAAGATAAAGCATTGAGCGGGGTAGGTAGGGAGACATGCACGGCAATGATTAGATCAGCAGAGAGATAGGGAGACAGAGACAGAGATAAGGGGGTGTTTGCTCTGCAGGTATCAGACCTGGGCTGCAGACACCAGCCCGCCCTGCTGATTTGCCTGTCTTGGGGGTCTGGTTACCTGCGAGATCACCTGGGGTTGTTTTGACAGTGGCTAATTAAGGAGAGCATTCCAGCCTTCAGCCCACCCTGGCTCGGGCTCGCACAGGGGCTCGGGGGGGTAGCAGGGAGCTCTAGACCCAGGGCTCAAGGCTTGAGGGCTGCCCTGGCTTCTGGCAGTCCTGCTCCACCTGTTTCAGGTACAGCCAGAGAGGTTTGGAAGTGCCAAAAAGGTTTGGAGGTTTGAGAACCACACTGGAGGCTGCAGCTCCGCTGAGCTCCAGTGACACGATAACCATGAGCAACCAGAGAAAAAGATCTTTGAGGTCCCGAATGGAAGTGCAAAAGGGAAAGGAGAAGGAGAAGGAGGAAGAGGAGGAGAGGGAGAAGGAGCAGGAGGAAGAGGAGGAGAAGGAGAAGGAGAAGGAGGAGGAGAAAGAAGGAGGAAGAGGAGGAGAGGGAGAAGGAGCAGGAGGAAGAGGAGGAGAAGGAGAAGGAGCAGGAGAAGGAGAAGGAAAAGGAAAAGGAAAAGGAAAAGGAAAAGGAAAAGGAAAAGGAAAAGGAAAAGGAAAAGGAAAAGGAAAAGGAAAAGGAAAAGGAAAAGGAAAAGGAAAAGGAAAAGGAAAAGGAAAAGGAAAAGGAAAAGGCCCCACCATTCAGCTGTTTTGGGGGGACTTGGCCTTCAGGACTTTACAAGCTGTGCTAATCCAACCTCTTCCAATCCAACATTCCCTCTTATCTGTATCGCCTTCGTGTTCCCTGGCAGGAATCACCCATTTAATAATTTCCCTCCAATGAGTTGAATCACAGCTAATCTGATCAAATGTCTTTTTGGGGCCTTTCATCTTCCCAGGGATGTGTTGACACTAGCACAGCTGGTTCAGAGGAAACAAGAACTCAATCAGAACTCTGTTCAAAACACAGATGGAACCCAAACCTAACCTTGCCTTTCAGATATGCAAAAGTGTGGTTAACTTCTTGTTATTACACATTTGCATAAGTCTTTGCATTTAGGGCCTGATTTTTAACCGGTTAAAAAAGCCAAGCAAGCCCTGGAGCTGGATTTTGATGAGAAGCTGGGCAGAATCAGCTGGGCAGGAGCTGGCAGGGCTCTCTGTGAGGAAGGGGACAGGCTGTGGTGGCACTCAGAGCCACGGGGCAGCTCCTGGCTGGCATCACCTGCTGTGGGTGCTGCAGAATTTCTCCCAGAGCTGCAGCTGCTCCTGGAGCCTCCCTCATCCCATTCCAGGGAAAGCCTCGGTTACCTGAATCCCCCAAGGACTGCTGTTCTGGGCTCCCCTAGGTTAGGAGATAAACCCAGGGAATGCTGCTGAGGAGGAGGGGGTGTGACACAGGGCTAGACACAGGCAGTGGCAGCAGGAGCTTGGGTTTCACTGGTGAAGGAATCCAGTACATTCAGGCCATGGAGTTGGAGTTGTGGATTCTCCACCCCTGGAAATGTTTAAGGCTGGGCTGGATGGGACTCTGAGTAATCTGGGCTAGTGGAAGATGTCCCTGTCCATGGCAGAGGGTTGGAATGAGATGATCCTAAGGTCCTTTTCCATCCAAAGCATTCTGACTCAGTAATTCTCTGACTGCAGTTTTACAAAAAGATCTTTGAGGAAAGCAATTAAGGCATCCAAGGCATCCCAGGCAGCCACTTAGGCTCTGCTGATGTTCAAAAATTCCCAAGTAATTGAGGTCTTCAGGATAAGACTGATGGGGATTTATGGAACCCTGGACACACCTTAGTGCAATGCAGAGCTGCTCTGGAACACCCTGGAGCTGCTGCCAAGACCTGTAACCAGATGAGGCACTGGTTAGAAAGTCTCCAATGTCATGAAATAAGGGAATAGTTTGGGTTGGAAGGGACATTCAAAGGTCCTCTAGTCCCATCCCTGGTGATGGGGTGACCACAACTGAGCCCAGAGGCAGCTTGAGATGCTGAGGTTCTCCTGGAAGGCCCCATGGATAAACTGTGATCCCAGTATCAGCATCACTCCTGGGATAATCAGGCATCACACAGCACTAGCTGAGGAGAAAACTCCTGTTTTCCCCTCCCCTGTGGAATGCTGAAGGCTGGAATGGTGCCCAAGGCTCAGGCTGGAGAGTGCAAGATGAGTTTCTGCCCACTGCTTTGCAAATGGGGAAACTGAGGCAGGGTTTTGGAGCCACCAGAGTCCAGAGAAGCCCTTTGTGCAGCACTTCAATCCCACTGGGTGAGGCAATCACCAGGCTCTGATCTTCCCAAAGCCTCTGGAGTTTCCTCAGAGTAACCACAAGGGCTCCCTGGCCGATGTTGCTGTGGTTGAGCAGAAAATCGGGGTCAGGGCACTTGGTGGTTTAGGCTTGGGAGTGACACCAAGGAAAGAAACAAAAGCTTTAAAGATCTCAGAATCTCGGGATCTCCTCCTTAATCTGTCACTCAGGAAAGTATTTTCCAACATAACCAGAGTGAACTCTGCTCAGGCTGTAGAATTTGGGGATGTGTTGTGTGGAATGAGTCTCCCTCCCACCAGGATGCCTGACTTGTCCCCTCCTTTTACAGCCCTCGTGCTCAGAACATCCAAGGCCACAACTTCCATCCTAAGGGGTGGAAAGCAAACAGCAAGTGTGGGACAAGAACCCAATTTTGAGGAGTAAAGGGGTAATTGAGGAGGTGCCAGGTCTGAGGTGCTGCAGGAGAGAGATGTTGAGGATGGACCAAAGGAAATGGGGAACCTGGAAACAGAGACCACTCCAGAGGGAAGCTGGAAGAAGCTGAAGGCTGAGCCAGGTGATGCCGTGGAAAGGCTGAGCTGAAACAGAGACTGGGCAGAGCTGGAGAATAAAGCAGAGATTTATTCAAAGCCCTTCAAGGACACACCTTGGGCAGCACAAGAGCCTGGCCAGGGCTGCACTCAAGCTGGGCCCAAAATGGGCCCCAAATGTTCCAAGGCTGCCCAGGTGTCCCCCTTGGCTCAGTTGGGGTCCAGTGGCACTTTGGGGTTGGATTGTCCAATGGCAGCTGCAGGGGATGCAGTCCCATCCTTCTTGTTTTCTCCTGCAGCCACCGCTGGTTGTGCTCTGGGGCTGAGAACTTGTGCCAGCTGTGCTTGGTGTGCAGCAGGAGAAGGATTTGTTTTGTGTGGCTGCTGTGTGAGAGAGCTGAGTGAGCCTGGGGGGAGCTCAGAGCTGTGCCCTGGGCAGTGCAGAATCTGAAGATATGAAAATTAAAACTTTAGGCATCACAGGCTTATGTGAAACCTTTCATCTGGTTTATCTGAGATGGGATCCTCCCTTCTACAATAGAGAGGAATGTGAGGAAAGTGAAGCTCACCTGCCTCTGAGGCTGCCACAGCCAATATTTGGGTTCCAACATTCCCAGTATTTTCCCCTCAAACACTGTCAGGGACCCAGCAGCTGTGACACCCCTGTGATCCTCTTCCTCCTCTTCTTCCTCCTCTTCCTCCTCCTCCTCCCCGGCAATGGGAACAACTTCTGTTCCCCTCCAGCACTTGGCCACTGTCTGCTGATGGATCTGTCAGCCAGCATGTGCCAAGGAGTTCCCTGTTCTCTGCCTTCTCCTGGTGCTGGGCCAATATTTAATAGTTCTGGTTGGCAAATCAGTTCCTGCTTGGTGATCATTCAGAAAAAAAAAATAAAAAAGAAAGGCTTTTAACATTTTTTCTTTTTCTCCACTTTTACTTCTTTCCCTGGGGAGAAATTCGTCCTGTGAAAATGTGAACCTTCATTTCTTGGAATGGTTTGGGTTGGAAGAGACCTTTAAATCCATCTAGTTCAGTGAGCAGGGAGCAGGGACACCTCTCCCATAGATCAGGTTGCTCAAAGCCCCACTTAATTTCACCTTGGCTGTTTCCAGGGATGGGGCATCCATCCAGACTGATCTCTTTGGACAACCTGTTTCAGTGCTTCCCCACCCTAATCATAAAAAATTACTTCCTTTTGTCTGGATCCACGTATTTTTAGTTTAAACCCATTCCCCCTATTTTAGTTCAACAGGCCCTACTGAGAAGTCTCTCCCCAGTTTCCTTCTAAGCCCCTAAAGTGGATTGTCAATTGGGGAATGCCATCCCCACATCCTGAGCTCTCAGGTTTTGGCTTTCAGGGATCTGCTGGTCAGCAGTTTAGCAGAGCCCAGCTGTGCTGGGGGACTGGAGTATCCTCTGCTGGAATCTGGGGTGGGCTGGGGCTGCCTGGTCCTCCTGCACGTGTATTTTGGGGCCGGCAGGCAAAGCCACTTGTGTTGGTATAAGCCAGCAGCGAAGCCTCCGTGTGCTTTCGCAAATCCTGGGAGCTCTGACTCACCAGTCCCGCTGGATTTCACTCCTGCTGTTCAGAAAGCATCTGTGCCTGCAAGGCTGTCACAGCCTAAAGAAACTCCTTCTCCCAGGAGCCACCAGCTACTCAGCAACTGAGCAGGCCCATTTGATATTAATCCATTCTGGGATCCTTCTTTTTCATCCCAAGCAATGCATTTTGAGCTTTTATTCAAACCCTTCTGCCTCATCTTCATGGGAATGTTTATGGGTGATCCTCTCTGGCAGGGAATGGCACAGCTTTGCCCCCACATCCAGGGAAGGTGTCTCCCTTGATGGAGTCAAGAGGAGAGCACAGAGTGCTGGCAGCAGCTGGGGGGGATCTTTGCACTGCAGCCAAAACCCAAATTTCACCTCACCTCAGTCAAAGGCTGAGCTTCCAAAGCTCTTCACAAATTCCTCACCACCTTTTTTCCATTCCTTCCAATGCCCCTGATGCCAAAGGTACAGGAAGGACCACAAGAACCAGAGAAAGCTGAGCTAGGACAGGCCCCCAGTGTAAAAGGGTTGTGCTGCCCCAAATACCAGAAACACCAGGTTGTTCTGAGCTTTATTTCCAGTTTCTTAGTTCTTGGGGTTTATTTAGTTTGTCTGGTCGGGTTTTTTTCCCTTTTAATCCAGAGTCAGTGTAGTGTCAACTGTTGTGCAAATCCTAACTGACAGCTGTGGGTTTATATCCCCTCGAGCCAAGGAGGGAACTGAAACCCTTTCTCACACTCCCTCGTGTTCTTAGGGAGTCTGCCCTACCAGAAAAATGCTGGAGAGACTTTGCCCCTTCCACCTCTCAAAGATGGGTGTCTGAAGTAGCTGGAGCTAGAGGTACCTTTCTGTAGACTTTTAGCTTTGAAAAATGAAGTTCAGAGAAGCCAGCACGACTCCTCCCCACAGCTCTGCTAAACAGATAAACCATTTCCTCTATTTCACTCCATTTTTAGCAAAATGCCTCTCCCAAGGGCACCCCAGAAGGCTGTGGTGTCAGAAATTCTCACAGCCACACCTTTCCAGGCATGGAACACAGAGCAGGAACAGAGCAGACATGGCTGGGAACTCTTTCCTTCATTTTCTGGGACAATTCAATTTTTTTCCATGTTGTTTATACATTATCCAACCCAAAAAGGCACTAGGTCAGTGCTTCACTCCAAGGACTCTGTTTCAAAGAGAAAGATTTAGGGTGTCAGGAATGAGGACAGCAGGGCTCAGTGTTACAGTACAGATGTGGTAAAAAGAGATTTTCAGAGCAAAATAAACCCTTATATTCATCCTACTGCATCACCACAGTCCATCTTGCCACATATCTGGGATACCTGCCTGACCTGGGGTTAATAATTTCATCATTCAGTGAAAATAAGTCAAATTCTGGGTAGAAGAACACATGGAGCAGTTCTCACCTACTGGACAGCTGAGATATTTATGCAGTCATTCATTTGCCTTCCTCATCCCACAGTCTGGGAACCTCTCCTCGGCTCCAATTCCTCCTGCCCACAATTCTGAAGGCACCACTGAGTTTAGCATTGCAGAATCCTGGGGAGATAAGCAGGATTGTCCTGGGGTGGACAGATAAGGAAGCAGAAGCACAGGGTGACTAAAGGATTTGCCCAAAGTCACATTAAAAAGCCTTGTCACAGCAGGAAAGCAAATCTTAGGTCACATCATCCTCAGGCCTCTGGATTATCAAAATTAATCTACTCAGGCAAGAGTTTTCACATCTCAGGATGGGTTTGGTGTTGGGACAAGCGGTCAGAGAGGTTCTGCACTGGATATTCAGGGTGATGCCTTGGGAAGGCTGAGCTGGAGCAGAGACTGGGCAGAGCTGGAGAATAAAGCANCCCTGGGCAGCACAGAATCTGAAAATATAAAAGTTAAGCTTAAGGCATCCAGGGGACATCCAGTTTCTCAGATTTCAGTCTGGGCTTCTTAGGAAACTCATTCCAGAAGGGACCAGTGACTTGGAGACCTCTCCTTTAGGGGGGCACCCTGAAAGGCCCTCTGTGACTCTCAGCACTTTCTCACTGATATTCAGTCCCTCCAGAATGAGAGGGAATCGTGAAGCACCAGATATGCGAATCTAAGCCCTGCAGGGAAACTCAGGAGCAGGCAGAAATTCAAGGAGCCGAAGGCAGAGCTTTGGCGACCAAAAGAAAGTGGTCAAAATGCTCTGAAGTCAACATCCCCATGAGATATTGCTCCCTGTTAACTCCTCCTGCCAGATGACTTCCCAGCAGCTCTCTTCAAGCCCTAAACTCTCTTCAAACTTCTGTCTCTTGTTCCCAGAACCACCCAGAGAGGAACGAGGCGACCTCACAAACACACGGACACTTCCCCGCTATCTCCGCTGCATCTCTCGCATTTTTATATGGCACCTTAATAACCCCTCATTTCCATGACAAGTGCATGCTTTCCTTCTGCTTATCTCCATCTCCATCCACTCCTTCTCCATCCCCGCGGCTCCAGGGGAGCTGTGCGGGGCTGCTGGGGGCAGGCAGGACAGTGCCATGGCTGGGGAGGTGGCAGGACGTGACTCACAGCCTGGCACGGCTCCATCTGCGTCAGTATTGAACCCGCTGCCTTAACTTAGGGGGTGGGAGATGCTAAACCCGGTGCCCTAATTGAGCAGAGTCATTAAGAGATCGGCTCCGCGACTTTCTCAAGAGATGAACTCCGCTGCCCCGGGGCCAGGTCTCGGCTCCCCTGCCCTGCCCGCCGACATTCCCCAGGTAGTCACGATCAGATACAAGGCGATTCCCTTCCTGTTGTGTGCTCTTAAGTGGTGGCTGCATTTCAAAAGCAGGGCAGTGATTGAGTCCTGCCCGGGCTGTAAAAGACCCTCAGAGTTTTCTGGGAAGAGCAGAGTTCGCTGTAATTGGTGCTTCTTAAGGCAAATCCCATCAATTCCCATCAGTGCCCTCCTGGCTTTCAGCAAGGGCGAAAAATTTTGGGGAGTTCAGGTGATGGACCTGATATTTAGGGTTTGGTCTCCACAGCCAAAACTGTCTGCTTGGAACAGCTTGTTTGGCCCTGGCCAACACAAGAATTCTCCAGGCTGTGCTGCCTGCAGCTCCCTGGGGTTTGGTGAGAATCTGGACAGAATCATTGGATAGTAGGATCCTGAAGGTTGGAAAAGACCAACAAGGTCACTGAGCCCAAACATGAACCCAGCACTGCCTCATCCATCCCACGTTCCTAAGTGCCAAATCCTTTTAAATCCCTCCACCACTGCCCTGGGCAGCTGTGCCAGTGCCTGACAACCCTTTCAGTGAGGAAAATTTCCCTAATATCCACCCCAAATATCCAAATTTCCCTAATATCCAATCCTTGACACAGCCTGGGGCCGTTCCCTCTCCTCCTGTCCCTGTTCCCTGGAGCAGAGCCCGACCCCCCGGCTGTCCCCTCCTGTCAGGAGCTGTGCAGAGCCACAAGGTCCCCCTGAGCCTCCTTTTCTCCAGGCTGAGCCCCTTTCCCAGTCCACTTTTTTTCCTCCAGACCTTTCCCATCTCCATTCCCATCCCTGGACACGCTCCAGCCCCTCAGTGTCCTTGCAGTGAGGGGGATGCACAGGGAGACACCTCTGTGCTGAGCCGATGGCTCCTGAATCCAAGCTGGGATCCACAAACTCCCAAGCCAAGGTCACCCCTCTCACACAGGAGAAGTTTTCCTGCACAAACCCCACGGCTACAGGAATTTTCTTTTTGTTTCAATCTTGGCAAGGCACAGTGGGTCTCCACAAGGTTTACAAACATCAGTTTCAGCACCTACAGCACCTTCCCAATGAGCCAAAATCCTGGACCAGATCTCTCCTGAGCAGAGGAAAGGGTGAGAGATTCCCAAGAGATCAGAGCTGACCCAGCCAGGGAATGTGCTTCAGTCACAGGCAGAGGAAAGCACATCATCCTTGTCTCTGAACTGGAGATACCTGGATCTGATGGATGGATCACCTGGTGGGTCAGGAATTACCTGCATGGTGGCACTCCAGGAGATGCAGGGGTATTCCCTGGGGTTGGTGTTGGGACTGGCACTGTTTGGTACTGGCATGGACAGTGGGATCAGGAATTTGCTGGTGACACCAGGCTGGTAGGTGCAGTCACATCCTGGAGGGAAGGGATGCATCCAGAGGGAGCTGGGCACCCTGGAGATGTGAGTCTGTGCAAAGCTCAGAAAGGCCAAGTGCAAGGTTCTGCATGAGGTTCAGGTCAATCCAAATCCCAAACACAGGCTGGGTGGAGAAGGGGGTGAGAGCAGCCCTGGAATAGAAAACCTGGGAATGTTGGAACCACATGACCTTCAAGGACCTTCCAATCCAACCATTCCATGATTTTATGGGAAGGTTTCAAGATCTGTTGGGCCACACTGGGAGGATGTGGGAGGTGTGTCAGCCTTTCTCAGACCCTGCACCTTCCACCTCCCCACCAGGTTAGAATGGCATCCACCCCACCACCTCACCTCACTGGCTTTTGTGAGAAGCCTTTTATTTTTCAGAGACTCCAGGGCTGGTCAAAAATGTCCTTGCAGAACTCATATGAAGCTCTCCATCCCCAACATTTGGTTTCTGGGTCCCACCTGGACTTAGGCAAGCACAGGATGCAGAGTCCCCAGCCCTGTTTGAATGGGATTCTCCTGCTCATACCCAAAGCTGAGCTTTCACAGCCAAGAACTGCATGGTCATCATTTGCAGGATGCTGGGATCCTCCAGGCTTGGACAGATGCTGAACACAGGTTTTTCAAAATCACACTGGGGACCTGAGGGTTCCTGCATTTTCCACTTTTTTTTTTTTTTTTTTTTTTTTTTTTTTTTTTTTTTTTGGTTGTAGCCCTCGGTGACTTAATAACCTCCCCAAGTGCCCTGGCAAACACGTTCCAGGACATTGCTCATCCCTTCAGCTTGTAAGTTCATGCAGGCTGTGGGATTTGCATGTTGTTGTGTTTGGTAGCTTTCCCAAAGCAAAGTTTGAGTTCTTGCTCAAGCCTTCAATCCAGCCGGGACTGCTCCGCTGTTGTGATTGCTCCCCGAAAACTTTGTTGATATTTTGGCTTGGTGAATTAAACTTTCTTCACATTAGCAAAGCCTGGAAGCATCTGGAAGGCAAAGACGAAGCCAAAATGCCCAGGGAAAGCTCAGATCAGCAAAATAAGGAGCAGGGAAGGTTGAGTGGTTTTGGAGTAGTCAGCTGATCCTGAGCTCAGTAGGAGGTTTGGTGAAGCTGCATCAAGTGAAAATGTGACCTTGTGTCTTTATGGATCCATTGATATTTTAATGTCCCAGTGGAATCAGCTGAAAAGTGTCAGAAACAGCTCAATTTCACTGGTCTATAAGCATGAAGTGAGTGGGAAATAGCACCTGGAGGCTAAGGAAGGCCAGTTATCACAATTATTGTGTCTGCTTAAAATTGCCTCAAGAGTTTGAGAACAGCCCTGCTCACAGTAAAAATCCCATTTTACTGCAGCCAAAAATCAGTGGTGTATTCTGAGGCACGGTGCTGAACTGCAGGGTCATTTCTTGTGAGTGAAGAAATCAAAACTGTGAGGAGAAAGGGAAATAAAAATTGATATCTTGGGGTATTCCCCACTTGCAAAGCAGCTCGAAAAGATTGGTTTTCATTTTGGCACAGCGTGGAAAAAGCGCTGGCATCCAGGAACGCTCTCCCTGCTCCCCTTCCCTGCCCAGCTCTCCCTGGGACAGAAGGATGTGATGGAAATTCTCCACAAAGACTAAAACCCCCCAGTCCTTAACCATGACATCTTTTGGCTGCTCCCACCCACCAGCCTGAGGCAATGGGCAGAAAAAGAAATCTCATTTCCAGTCCCCTTGGTAGGGACCTTAATTAGGCAAGTGAGGAAGACTTGGGGTAGGTGCAAGGTGCACCTTGAGCACTGTCACAGAGTGAGAGGCACAGCCTGGGGGTAAAAAAAGGGATGCAGGGTGGGGACAAGGATTGGTTTACACCCTGAGGATTGAGGATGTGGCCATTTGGCATTTTCCTGCCTTCAGCCACCAGCACCTCTCCCTGTCAAGGAAGAGGTCCCACCACCAGGTAAAGCATGAGGCTGTTGTTAAATGTAAATTAATTTTTCATTTTTTGACAACATACCCAAATCCTGCATGTCTGAAGCAAAGCCCATGTCTCAGGGCCTGGCTGTGTGGTGCATTGACTGCACAGCACCACACAGAATATCCCGTGTGCCCCCTGAAATTCAGGTTTGCACAGCTTTCTGTGCTGCCACAGCCCTATCCAAAGACCTGGGGATGACCCCAGCCAGAAGTTTTGGCTGACCTCAGTGGCCTTGAATCAAGCCTGGTCCTGTCTGCCCATTTCCTAGAGAAAGAAAACATCTTTGGAGGAGGTCCAAGCCAGACCACAGGGAAGAGGAGGATTTCCTGGCCTTCTGCCATGCCCTCCAGAGGAGCTGTTCACAGGACTGATCCAAATCCATCCTTCCCTGGACCTTCACTTGTCGGAGTCCAGGACATCCCTCTGGCCACCCTGGAGGGTTTGGAGAC
>VXBR01009376.1:60703-73180 GCA_013400215.1 Cisticola juncidis | reverse complement strand
AACCCCGAGGACAATCTCAGGGAACAGCAACCCTGAGAAAAGTCTCAGGGAACAGCAGCCCTGCGATTCACTCTCTGATTTCTCTCTCTCAGCCACCAGGGAATCTGCCTTCGTCCACGCCATCGCCTCGGCCGGCGTGGCCTTCGCTGTGACCCGGTCGTGCGCCGAGGGCTCTGCCACCATCTGCGGGTGTGACACGCGCCACAAGGGCTCTCCCGGGGAGGGCTGGAAGTGGGGGGGCTGCAGCGAGGATGTGGAGTTCGGGAGCATGGTGTCCCGGGAATTCGCCGACGCCCGGGAGAACCGGCCCGACGCCCGCTCGGCCATGAACAGGCACAACAACGAGGCTGGAAGGACCGTAAGGGCACTTGATTTTCACTTTTTTCCTGTTATTGTTTCCTAATGTGTTGTAATGAACGGTGGGAGGGAGTTAAGGGGACTCAAAAGACCTAAATCTGGGCAAGTTTACGTCACAAAATGGAAATACCTGTCCTGTGGTAGCTCTGGATTGATGTGCCTGGCATGTGAAAACTCCACATAAATTCACCCGCGCAGATCTCAACACCCTCCTTGGGGTCAACTGTCCAGAACTCTTTTACAGAGGATGGATCAGGGCAGGTTTAGGATGGGATTTCATCCCATTTTATGAGGATATCCACCCCCTGAAGTTGTGGATGCCCCATTCCTGGAAGTATCCAAGGCCAGGTTGGGCTTGGAGCAGCCTGGATTAGTGGAAGGTATCCCTGCCCATTCCAGGGTGGTTGGAACTGAATGATTTTTAATGATTTCCCTCCTAACAAAAATCATTCTGTGATTCCATGATTAGAGTTATTAACTCAGTTAATGATGTCCTAATTTTGCCTGTTCCCTTCCACTGACTGTGTGGCACCTGAAGTTTGAGTGCAATTGTCCATTCCCTTTCTCTGCAGCCTTGAGGAAGGAGAAGAGCAGGAGAGCTTTTCCCAAAACCATCTTACCCTGTTCTATTTCTCAGGAAATATTTAAACAAAATTAAAGGCAATACGACTCTGGTACCTCCTGATTAAACTTGGATCATGTCCTGAAGCTGTTTTTACTTCAAATAATCCTGGAACAAAATGTCTAGGGAGAAAAAAAGCACAAAATCTGCCTTATACATAATAAATCTTTTCCCTAGGTGGAATAATCCCAAAAGGGAGATAGATACTCCTCTTTCTTTCTTTTTTTATCACATGCCTAGCCCGTAAATGCCAGAAAAATGTAATTTGTGGGAAACAATTGGTAGAACTGAGCCACAAAGCCCTTTCTAACAGAGATCATGCCACAGGTTTTCTGAGATAACAGAGAACAGGTTGATGTGGGATTGTCCCCTCAGCAGAAGGTCCAGGAGGACACCTGTGCAAAGCTACCACAGTTGCTGTGCTGGGACATCTGTCCTCAGGCAGGCTGGGCTTTCTTGAGAGCTCCTGGAGTGGACCCTGTGAATTCCCAGTGGTGTTATCCCACCACAGCAGGGCTGTTGGAATGCAACTATTGAAAGGGAAATACCCCCAGAAACCAAAATTGTCTGCAATGGGGATGACCACAAGCGATAATGTGGTTTCCTCCAGCTCTGGCCTTAATTATCCCAGGGATGGGGCAGTGCTGGTTGCAGTTACTGGGATATGTAGTGGGAAAAAGAAAGCTGAGGAGAAGCTGTGTGGAGTGGAAAGGAGGGATTTAATTTAAAGTGAGAATTTTCTTTAAAGGGAGAATTTGCTTTAAAGTGAGAATCCTTGAAAAAAAAAACTAACAGACATCCCTGTGATCACAGACGTGCAGAGGTCTTTTTTGTCTTTTTTCTCCAAGTCTTGTTCCTTGACACTGAGTTCTCCTAGGACATTTACAGCTGCCAGAGCCTAGAGAGCAGATGTCACACCACAACCTGAAATCCCACATTTTCAGAAATCCCTGGTGTTTTCCATTCTCACCTTGCCTGCACCCATGGGACAGCTCTTCCAGCCCTCCACACTCCAGTGCTTCCAGCCAAACCTGAGCCACGGGCAATGTTCCCGTGTTCATTCCCATAGGAACTCCAGCCCTACCACCCTGCCAGGAGTTTTGATTAAGTTCAGAGTGATCACACGGCCCAAAGCTCCTGTGGTTCTCTCTCATGGCTAATTACAGCCCGCTCTGTGGCGGGCCATGCTCCGTAAATAACACGGAAAGCACCTGGTGAACACCAAGGTGCTGATTCATGGCAAATCTCTTGGGCTCAGGCTGGCACTCGCCTGTTCACGTACCCAGAAATTTGCTGATCACTCTGAAAATGCAGATTATCAAGCTGTTGCATAAGGTTGTCTCCCACCTCAGAGTACTGGAGGGCAACACCTCTGTTTATTTATTTAAGCTCATTTTGTAAGAGATAAAAACAAGTAGCAAACCTCTGGGATCGATAATCACCCTGCCATTTATCCCAGAGAAGTGTTTTGTGTTGAAGCCTGAGCCTTTCAAATCAAAAGTTGGGCTCTTATTTTTTCCCTTTGAAATGATTAAAAAAAATTTTAACTCTGCCTTTAAAATAAAAAATAAATTCCTTCTCCATTTCTGAAAGTAGCCACAGCAAAGCTTGAAATTTGTTTGCTTAAGAAAACACAAAATATATGTAAAGGATGGAGCTATGTTTTTGGATAGTTAGAACATTTCATATTCCTTTTATTTTCAACAAAAAGGCCAAATTTTTCATTTATGAAGGCATTGTTTGAGTGGCTCTGTGTGTTCTTTGCTTCTCTGCCCAGATGAGTTCTTTTCCTGGGTGACAACACTGCAGAATTCCCACATGAACATGGATAAGAATTTAATAGCCTCAGAAATCTCCTTGGTGAAGGTTTTTGGTAAATCCTTAAATTTCAGTTGGGAGTCAGAACCACTGAAAACCATAAAGGACAGAAGTTTTAAGGCTTAGACCCAGCAGTGAGCATGGCATTGACTGGGGTATAAGGAGATTTTTGTTCACAGGAGTATAAATATATCTATGAAAACACTCATCATTCCTTGGAAAGTCATGGCTAAGCAGCAGAACGTCGTAAGCATTTTAATTACGAGTTAATTTGTTCCTTCTTTGCCTTTCCTCTCTTTTGCAGTCCATCATTGAGCTCATGCACCTCAAGTGCAAGTGCCACGGGCTCTCGGGCAGCTGCGAGGTCAAGACCTGCTGGTGGTCCCAGCCGGACTTCAGGGTCATCGGCGACTACCTCAAGGACAAGTACGACAGCGCCTCGGAGATGGTGGTGGAAAAACACCGGGAATCCCGCGGCTGGGTGGAGACCCTGCGGCCCAAATACAACTTCTTCAAGGCCCCAACCGAGAAGGACCTGGTTTACTACGAGAACTCGCCCAACTTTTGTGAGCCCAACCCCGAGACGGGCTCCTTTGGGACCCGCGACAGGATCTGCAACGTCACCTCCCACGGGATCGACGGCTGTGACCTGCTGTGCTGCGGCCGCGGGCACAACACGAGGACTGAGAAAAGGAAAGAGAAATGTCACTGTATCTTCCACTGGTGCTGCTACGTGCGCTGCCAGGAGTGCATACGGGTCTACGACGTCCACACGTGCAAATAAAGCAGGAAAAAACACCCCGAGCCGGGGCCCTGAGTGGAGAAACGGATTTTGAGCCCACTTCCTCTGAGGTTGCAGACGTGAGAGAAGTCTACTTTTTTTGATATTAAAAGAATAAAAACTGGACAAAAAAAAATTATATATATATATATAATAAAAACAAAAAGGCTAAAACTGGTTGGATAGAATAGGTCTAATGACTTCTGGGCTATCCTGAGGTGCATCTGGCAGTCACACAAGTTGTGCCCCAGCACTGATGCCTCTGGCAGGGGAGCAGATTTTTCCACCAGCCCACAACACCGAGCTGGAAAGAAGAGCATCAGCAAAAGCGTGGATTTGCTCTGCTCTCACCCATCTGAAGTGACTCGTGTGATTAAGTGTCCTTTGAAAGACTTGCATCTTCCTAAGCATCTCCTTTTCCCTCCGCTGGGCAGATGCTGTGCTGGACAGCAGCACTGAGCTGTCTGAGAGATCTCCCTGCAGACCCAAATGGCCAGAATGTGTAATATGAGCAACAGCAGCAAAAGAAATAAAAGCAGATAAATTAAGGATTTTTTAAATAAAGAACACGACTACTTCTTTGCTTTTGCCCTGGAACCAGAGAAGTCTACAAATACCTAACAGGACTGGAGAATGGGCAAGCTCTTGACGTGAAGTTTTTAGAGCAGTAGCTTCTGCCAGATTGGACATAGGATTCTGTGACATCTGTAGAAAGGGAAGGAGGGGGAAGAGGAGGGTGAGAAAGAGAGAAAACTCCTGATGACTTCCTGTGAAAGCCCTGTTGGCACAGAGGTGACGTGCACAGTGCAGAAAAGTTCAGTGTCTTGGGTGTGAAGTGAAGAGGACTCAGTGTGTGCATTGAGAAGGACACAGCCCCACAGCTGGGAATGCTGCTCCAGCTCTCCAGCCTGGGATGTGGCTCAACCAGTGAGTTTTCCTTAGAAACATGAGTTGAAGTGAGACTCCTGGAGCTGGACACTCCCTCCTGAGCACAGCACATCCATCTCCTGCACCCCAGGGAAGGGATGGAAAGGGAACTGTTCACTCTTCCCACCTCTCTGGGGAGTTCTGTCGCCAGCAGTGGAAAGTGCACTTAGTTCATCCACTCTCTGCACCTGGTGCAGTCTTCCCAAGCCCTTGGCAGCAGCCTGAGCCCACAGGTCTGTCAGGAACGTGGATCTGAAGGACTCAGTGTCACCAATAATTCACACAAGGGTCAACCAACCCACCATGACCACCACACCCCAAAGCTGGAGCAGTTCCAGACTCGAGCCAAACTTTGTTCCACACCTAATTCCTGCAGCCATTCCCACATACAGAAGTGGCACAGATTAAAATGGACAAACCCCAGAGTCTGAAGCAGCCCAGAGTCTGGGTAAGTTTGGACACAGAGCCAAATCCCAGCTCTGCTGCTCACCCCTGACTCCCCATCTCTGCGTGTTGCTCTGCTTCCAGTTCCAGATCAGGATCACAGTTTACAGAAACAGGTCCCACCTCCTCCATGGGCATCAGGACTTCCCTCAGGGTATCAGACATGAGCTCAGCCCATCTCCTTGGTGTTTACAGCCCTGTACCCCTTCTTGGGTTATTCCTGGTCAATGCTGGGATAAATGAGGGGTGAGCCAAGCATGGAGTCACAGCCTGTTTTAGCCCCAGATGCACTTGCCCTGTGTCCTCTTTACCTTACCCCTGATTTTGGGTTCCTATCTTGGAAAAAGGACAATGGATTGGTGTTTATTCTGTCTCTTCAGCACAGGAAGGGAAACAGGGCACAAGTTAATTCCCATTTCATGGCAATGTAATCATGGTTGCTGGCAGGTTCACTCCTGGAAATGTTTGTAGAGAAATCAGAGTGCTCCTCTCTGCGTGTCAGCCTTTTCCCAGGAAACCAAGGAGGGAATACTCAGAAGAAGAAGGGAACAAACAGAACTTAATCCCATCAGAGGGAAAACAGGAGGGAATGATGCCTCCGAGGACTGACTGAGTCACAGCGTCTCCTGGGACTACTCCAATGCTGGTGCAGTTTATGCATCACCCATTTGTCTCAGGGCTGTGCCCAAGGGCACAAGCAAAATTTGCTTATTGATGGAGGCACTTCTATCAGTGCCTTGCATAAAATAAAAAAAAAAAAAATAAAAAGAAAAGCTGCAGTGAAATGAGAGCAGAAGAGAGAGAAGGAGAGAGGAGATCAAGAGAAGCAAAGAAAAATATGGGGAGAAAATTAATCTGTGATACCTGTCCGTGTAAACACTGCACCCATCGATGGCCACACACCAAGGGGAGAAGGCAACAGATCACAGAAAACTTAAATAAAGATCAATTAATGGATGCATGGCTGATTTTCACAGTGCAGTCTTGGAGAAAAGGAAAACTTAATCACAGGAAATAGAGAAGGAAGCCACTGCAGGAGGAGATTGCACCTATAACCAACATTCAAACACAAAAAAGCAAGTGCTCCAGAAAGCCACATATGGGGTGGAAAACATTGATAAACTGGAGAGGATGGGGTAAGGGAAGATAAATCTGATTTAATTAATATGATTCAGTGCAAGCAGCCACAGTGAGAGATGTCAGACACGCCCTACCAGGAACTTCTGTCAATTAAGGGTGACCCAACAGTGGAAATTCAAATCATTGCAGGCCACAGTCCCCTCAGTCCATTGACTTCAGCGGGGTCACACCCACAGCTGGTTTTACCTTAAGATTTTTAAGCCAAGTGGTTTCAAACTCCTTCTTTTATATCACACCAGTGAAGAAATGGGTTGAAGGATTTGCCTTCCATTCACGGGAGCTGGAATCTGTCCCCAGCCCATCCACAGCCTGTTCACATCCACCATTTCTGCTTTTGCACCAGAACAAACTAAGCATCACCAGCAGGTGAAGCTTTTTGGGAAGCAGGGGGGAAAAATTGAAACTGGGCATTTGCTGAGCAATTGCCTCTAGAGGTGAACAAATTTTGACTGCAACAGTGGGATTTATTTCATCTGGTCTAAGCTATTTATCTAATTTTCTGCTGGGATCAATGGCAAGAAACAAACCCAGGAGGTGATTCATTACACCTAGGATGGTACCTAAGTTATGTTTGGTTAGGTGCCCTCTGGGTGTATCTCTGATTTCAGAGTAGGTGATGAGACCTTCCATGGGTCCAGACTGATGATGTGAAGTCCAGCATGAGTCAAGGAGGTGAAGCTACAACCTGATCATCATCTGAGATGGGCTGGAATTTGTGCTCCTTCCCTCCAAGCTGGGGTCAGGCTGGAACCAGCCCAGTGGTTGGGGACTCCCCCTCCCCATTCTGGGGGTTTCTGATGAAGCCTATGGGTGTTTGTTTGGGTTTGTTATGTAATTAATCATCTCTGTGATGACACAATGTAAGGGGCTGAGCAGCTGCTACTAAAGCAAATGAAAAATGTCTGTGTGAATTCTGTTCCTCACCCCAAGGGCACCCAGGGGTTCCAGCCCTGGGTCTGACTCTGCCCATCCCTGAGGGGGAAAGAACCTGTGAGGGGTCTGGGAGCTGGGGCTGTGTCTGACCCCGTGGTTTGGAGAGGGGGATGGGGTCATTCCTCACTGCCACACATGAATTCAGGAGGTGGAAAACTGAGATCCCTCCCCACTGCCTGCACTGGGTGTCTTGAGTCAGGGATTCCACTGCACTGGAGAGAAAAATGAGTTAATGATGAGTGAGGTGCCATCCTCAGGTCTTGGCATTTCACTCAAAATCTATCTGGTGACATATTAGAGGTGTCCTACAATGCTCTGTTGGGTACAGATGTTGTTTCAATGGCCTAAGACCCACACAAATCATAAACCTGGGCAGTTGGGTGTCCAAAATGACCTGAGATGTTCTTTGTGTAGGCAGCTGAATTGGGCACTTCTCTGCAAATGGTTTTCTGTCAAACCTTCTCCCCCACCTTGGTGTACTGCTCCAGTTTATAACCAGAAGGAAAACATCATTTATTTCCCACAAAGGGGAGCTGGCCATCCTCACCTCTGTGCTCCCTGGTGTCCTTCCCTTCCTTCCCACTGGTGAGCTTTGTCCTCAGGCAGATGATTTGTACCAGGGTGTGTCTGGCAGGGCTGGGGAAAAGGGACAGGCTGCCACCCCACAAAGAAACAGATGTAAAAAATAAAAGTGAAAAAGGACCATAATTCCACCCTCTCACATGCTGCTACCCACCCTCTCCTTTAGCTGAGCCCCACCAGTTCCACATCCAACTTATTAAAGTAGAATTGCCTGCAAGGGGTGAATTTGGCCTCATCTCTTCTCTTTCTATGAAAGAAATGGAAAGTTTAGGAGTTTGGTTTTTTGTTGTTTTGTTTTTCTTGGTTTGGTTTAGTTTTAGCATTTGGGAGCTTCTCTTTCTCAGAGAAAATGAAAATATGGGGAGGGAAGTGCATGACATTTTTGTTGTTGACCCTGGTGTATCTCTCCCAGCTGAGTGTCGTGCCCAGCATTTCCCCAAAGCATTTTGAAGTCTCCAGAATTGCTCCCAGTCCTTGTGGGAAGCTTCATGTGCAGAACTAAAGCAGTCTGGATTTATTTTTTGGAGGGGATTGCAGAGACAACCACACCACAAAATGCAACAGGGCACAGAAATCCCTGAATCAGTACTGACCATGTCAGCCCTGCAGTGCTGCCCTCTGAGCTGAGCACTGCAGGTTTGATGTATTAGCAAACCTTGGAAAACAATTTCTTCTGCCTCTCAATCTCAAATATTTTGGGTGTTTTCATTGCATTCAGATATATTGCCACAGAAATGTCCGTGAATTATGTTACATTTATCACGTGTGTTCATATTCTTATCACGCCCCCATCCTTAAATTCATATACAGGAGAAACACTCTGAGCTTTGGGTCACTTTGGATTTTTTATTTGTAGCATAAAATATTGGTTTCAGTGCTGAAAATTTGGTGTTTGGTGTTGCTGGGGATGTTCAGGGTTGCAGCATGAGATGGGATTTGTGAATCCAGTCCCAGGATCTGCACGATGGAAATCACTCCAGACTTCCTCTGATGCTTTAACAAAATCCATTTGGGAATTTGGAAACAGGGCCACGAAAGGCACCAAATCCACCTGCCCTGCAGGCATCAGCCATTGCACCCCATTCCAGGGGCTGCCCACATGAAAACACCTCCAGGAGGGGATCACCCTGCTGGCAGTGGCAGAGTGAGGGGATATTTTCCCAGATCTGTCATTCCTGAGCTCCAGCAGCTGTTGGGATGAGAAGATGTTGGATGGTGGGAGAGAAGGTGGGCAGGACAAATCTCATCTCTTCTTTGTACCTATGGTTTCCTGTTTTCTACCTCCCTCTAAGCTAAATCTTGGCTGTTTCAATAGTGACTTCTCATTATGGGAGTATCTCTTTTTTTTTTTTAGATTTCCCCTCTCTCACTGGAAGCAGTAGTGGCACCTGGCTGAATTGTTTTATTTCATGGCTTAACCCTTCCATCCTCCTGTTTCCTGTCCTCCCTTGTGTCCTCCAGCAAAGTTCCTGATCTGCAGCCCCTCATCCCATGGCTCAGGGCTCTGTTAACAGCTGTGGGGTGCAGAATCCTCAGTTTGATGGGAAATGGAGGCTCCTCTGGCCTCCCTTTCAAAGAGGGGTTGTTTAGTCCTCATTCCTGCCCCTCACAGAGTCTTCATGGGCTTGGAAAAATCATCTGCTCCCACCTTGCTGCATTTTCCAGAGGGGTCTCTGGTGCATCTCCAGCTTGGAGGAGCACCCACAAGAGGCCAGGAGTGGATTCCCAGGCCCACAGGATTCCCAGTGGATTCACTGGTACCTACAGTGGGATTTGGAATAGTCTGAGATACTCAAAGCAGGTATCTACATGTGTGCTAGGTGCTTAAACCCCCATAAAAGCCACATTATGGGCTCCATTTGCCTAAACTTAGCATTTAGGCCAGAACTAAATTATTGAAATGGGTGTCTAGAGCCATCTGGGATGCTCCAGGGTATTCCACGGGCTCCTAAAAGCTGTTCTGGAAGAATGTGGGCTTCCCTTAAATCTCAGGGCATATCTGACAGATCCATGCAGATGCTTCTCCATCAGACATTTAAATGTCTGAGTCCCATGCAGACACAGGCTTGTGGACATCCACAATTGTGTGTCCTCATCCATGAGCAGGATTCCAAAATCTCTTCAGGTTCTCTAAGGTGGAAAACTGTCCATGGTCCCAATTCTCACTTAACCTGACAGAAATCAGGTACAAGTGTCTCAAGGGGAGCAGAAGGTGGACCTATTCTGTAGAAATAATTATTTGAATCCATTTCACTGCCAGGTTTGTCATGGCTTTGGCCCCAAGGGAGCACTTCTGCTCTTCCTTTTGAGGTGCACATAATGGAAATGGACAGGTCCCACCAAGTCATCCATGGGAAAAATCCTGCTGTTAGGAGAACACAAGAGAAAATTCCTGAAGCCACAGGGGTCTTTTCCACATGATCTCCTCATCTGTCTCTCTAGACCTTTCCTTCCACATGTTCTGCACACCAAGGGGAGTCTTGGACAGCCCTGCATGGAAGAGGAAAAAAGTGTGAGGAAAAGCTTTCCCTGTTTCCCTTTCTTTTCCAACTTTCTTCTTATTATTTATTGCTATTTATTTATTTCTCTCTGTTCATTCCACTCCACCAAAAATCCTGAAGGCAGGCCTGCTGCAGACACAGGCTGAGCAAGCAGCTGAGTGTCACCCATGGTTTTGAGGGGTGGCACCATCGTGTCAGAGCTCCCTCCCAACACTTGTCACCTGCTGCCACCACTTGGAAAGTACAAGAGGTCTGAGCCTTTTCAAGTCCAAACCCAAAAACTCCGAAATTTTCTGTACAGAGAAAATTCTCCTGAGTCTCTGGTGTAGTCCTGGTTGTCCCACTGCCCCCAGCAGCTCAGTGTTCATCTCCTCCTCCCAGTGGGAACCCACCAGATCAACCCCTTGTGGCATCACTTTCTGTCACTGCCAGCACCAAACCTGCCCCAGCAGGACCTGTCATAGCTTTGGACTCTCTGACGAGCCCACCAGCAGCGTGGAGAGCGTAAAACATAAACCTGTAGCACCCCAGGGGATTCCCCCACGGTACAAAACGTGCTTGTCCAGCAGTCAAGGACAAGTATTTTCTTGTGAGTGGGTTTTTTTCCTTTCCCACAGACTGTCAGCCTGATTACATCTCCCTCTTCAAAGCTCCATCACCGTCTGTGACCCCTGCCCTCACCCCGTGTACAGATTGCATGTATGATACAACCTGAAATTCCAAAGCTATTGTACAAAGTAGAGTCGTCACCTTTTTTTTGGTTTTGTTTTTTTTTTTTTTTCCTCTCTCAGTATTTTGTTAAGTCTGATGATTTTTTTATGATTATTTATTTTATGAATAAATGTATATATTAGTAAGAGTATATATTTGCGGAAATAACTCATCGGGACAGTGTTGTTGCTCTGCTGTTGTGCTTGTGACCTCATTGGCTTTTACCCTATTTTCTACTGACAGCACATTAGCAATGTCTTGTAACTGTTTTTTGTTACCAGTTAAGTTTGATAGATGTGTTAACTTTATAATGAAAATTTAAAAAAAAAAAAAAAAGCATTAATTTTAACCTGTGTTTGGGTGCTTTTTCCTGCTTGTTGCATTTTGACTGGATGGTATTTTACACAATGGGCTGAAATTCAGCTGGGGAGAAATAAGGAATAAAAATGCCTTACTCTTTTAGGACAGGAGCTGCGTGCTTTGGAAGAAGAGATGTCACTTGTGTTGTCACTATTTAACCCATGCACAGCTTCTGTGGGAGGTGCCAACACAAACATGAATTTAAAAAATCCACCTAAAGTGCCCCAAGTCCATTTCTCAGCTGAGCATCACCAGGACAGCGACCCAGTTTCCTCCTCCAGAGCAATAAAACCCCAACATGACAAAGGGATGAGTTTTCACAATGTCTCTGCAAGGGCCTAAGAAATTTTGTGCTGGTTTTGCCAGTTCCAATCATTCCTTCTTTCCTCTGTTTTTACTTTAAGTTGGGAGCCTCTTGGACAGTTCTGCAACTTCCAAGGCTGCAATTATGCTGGAAAAAGGAATCAATTGCAAGGATGCAATTAGGGGAGACACTGTTGACAGGCAAAATAGGGAAAACCATGTTCCCTTCACTGGAACCCTCCACTGAACCTTCCATGGGCTGTGTGCAGAAAAATCTGCTCCTAAAGGAACCCTGAGACAGCTTCCCCCTTCTCCTGCCCTCAGTGAGGAAAGGCACCCTCCTGCAATGATCCAGAAAGCAGCACAGCTTCTCCCTGGAATTTCCAGTTTGGATGGGGGTGGGTGCAGTGGGGCAGGGCAGCATTTCCAGGGGCTCTGTGCCTGTCCCCCTCCCACCCCACTCAGGCAGGACTGGATCAATCCCATGGGAATCCCTGTGGCCTTCACGTCAGGAGAGTTTCAAGCCTCCCAGATTTATCCCTCACACACCAAGAACCTCCTCTAAAACCAGTCTTGATGACTTCTTTAGAACTGGTAGAGGGATGTGAGCACATCCAGAGATTTATCCCAGTTACTTTAACCACAGACCTGAGCTGATATAAATTTGGAGAAATCTGTTTTTTTGCAGAGGCTCTAAATGAACACATCTATAAATGAAAAAACATTTTTTCCCTGGGAAGGGAGGTGGGCAGCACACTGGGACACCCCAGCCAAAATATCCCCCTCCCAAAAACACCCCCATGCCTGGCTTTGAACAACACAGGTCAAACACCACGGAGAGGTTTCAGCATTCCGGGCTCAGCATATTTTCCAGAAATAAATGATAAACATTCTTATTAAAGAGCACTTGAGATAAGCCTATTTGTTAAGCTGTGTTGCCTGCTTTGCCAGGTTTGAGCAAGAGTCTTTTTTTTTTTTTTTTTAATCCTAATAGGGAA